>OV725078.1:166521692-166831100 GCA_928085145.1 Nezara viridula | reverse complement strand
CACCCACTTCCATACCATCTTGCGATCTTGTTCAGGTTCGCCCTACCCTTTTTGCTCGGTGCACCTCTTCCGTCATTATCTTCTTTGGGATCTCGTGGTCCCCCATTCGAGCCACAGGACCGGCCCAACGGAGTCGTACCAGCTTTATTACCAGTACGATGTGGCATCCTGAAAGGCATTATAGGGCTGCCTGTTTTTTATTCTCCTACAGACCTCTTCCTCTCTTCCTTCTCCGAATATTCTTCTGTGCACCTGTATCACAAAAATCTATAATCTATTCTCGTCCCCTTAGTGGTTACCCATGCCTCCGACCCATAGCTGAGCACCGCATGTATTAGGATCTTGTAAAGGTTGATTTTTGTACTGGAGGAGAGGTATTGCTCTTAAAATACTTGGACAGGCCATGGCGGCATTTATTTACAGCATTGATCGAACTGCTGATGTCCTGAGATACATTGTTGCTGGAGTTCATCTCAGAACTTTTAGGGGTCAATATGTAGGAATGCGAAACGGCCTTTACCACAACCTGCTTTCATATATTTAGTTTTTTGCTCGTTGATGGTGAGGTCGAGTACTCTGACAGCTGCTTCAAAAGCAATGAACGCCTCCTCCAATGCCTGTTCTAACCTTGCCACGATGTCAACATCATTGGCATATCCCAACAACTGTACAGTTTTGTTAAAGATGGTGTCCGTTTTCGGACAGCCATTTCTAATGCCAGATTGAAGATGAGGCAAGCAAGGGCGTCTCATTTTCTTAATGCGCTATTGCTTTCAAATATCTTGGATAGATTTGATCAAACACGGACTGCATATTTTGAGTTTTTAATGGTTATCTTTACAAATCATAGGAGTTTTCTTGGGAGTTCTAGGGCCTTGTATAGTCCCTCTCTGCCAATACTGTCATATACTGACTTAAAGTCGATGAAGAGGTGATGGGATGGACAGCTTGTATTCTATGTCCTTATCCAAGATCATCCGCAAGTTAAAGATCTGGTTGGTGGTTGAATGGCCTCTTCTAAATCCTAATTGGTAATTTCCAAGTTATCTTTCAGCGAATGGTACTAGTTTCTCAAATAGGACGTTAGACAATATTTTATAGGCACATGAGAGCAACGAAATTCCCCTATGTAAGTTTCTACAACAGTTAACTTTTGGAATGAGAGGCTCCACGAACAGGGCTCACCCCATCAATCTTGACATACAGGGAGAGAGAGTGAGAGTGGGTGAAGAAGTTATGTACCTCGAAGCGGGGCTAAGAAGGAGATTCGACGTCACCCCTAACCTAGAGTATTTAAGAAATAAGGTGACCCTGTTAAGAAATAGGCTAAACAGGATAGGGGGTGTGTTTTGGGGCTTCAGGTACCACTCAATGACTATTTATAAAGACGTGGTCCTAGACATTTTGAGGTACGCATCCCCTGCGAGGAGCAGAAACCTCACACAGCAGAAGAAGAGGAGACTGGCTACCATTCCGAGATTGGCTATGCTGAGGGTCACGAAGACATATAGGATGGTGTCACATGAGGCAGCAACGGACTACCCCCACTAATGGAAGAGACGAATTACTCCTTCTTCAGAGAGTTTGTCTATGGGTGGAAGGAAGTGGTGGGGCCTTCTCACTTCACTCTGGGTAGGCCCCCGTCTCCTGATACGGGCGCAAGAAAGACATATGTGAGGACTGGACGAATGCGGCTAATCAAGAAGGCTGGACGGCAATCCGGACATAGGCGGCGGACCAGAAGGGCTGGACGTTAACCAGGACGGTTGCAGACTAGGCCAGTTGTAGGGTACCAGGACGGCTGGCCATGCGAACGGGCAGACGATATGATGCGATTCCATCAGTAAGGTGCACATCCGTGGACCGAGCCGAACCACAGTTGAACCTAATCTATTGTTTCCTTTAAATAAACTATCCTTTAATGTTGTAAAATAAGACGTTATGAATAAAGTATTTTATTGGCAGTAGTGGGGGTACGTATACCCAACGTATTAACACACTACTGTCGAAATCCCGTATTCCAGAAATAACGGGTAGGGGACAAAAAAAAAAAAAAGTTTTCTGTAAGAGTAGTCTGGATTCATTGGCTTTTTAAAAGTTTTCTATCTCTCTAAACTTTTGATTTTTCCAAGTTCTCTTATTTTGCTTATGTATTCGTTTTTCCCCATTCTCTCACTATATATCTGAGCTCAATAGCGGATCCAGAATTTAATATTGGAGGAAGATTTAACCCGAAAGATTTTTTTTTAATGTAAATATTACGATAAATAATTCAGAAGAAAGAAAGAAACTAAGTATGAAATGGTGTTTAAGTGATTCTTCTTAGTAATATTAAATGTAATTAGACGAACAATAATACTTTTAGAGATAACTTTTTCATAAAACATGATTTTATTTTACCATTTGGGGGGGGAGAGAATGCTTCAAGCTCGAATCAGCCTCCTGATGTATATTACAAACTCCTGCCTCCTTCAGCTTATCAATATTATATCTTCTTACAGAGTGATGTTTAGAGAATTTGTTAACGGATATCCTTGCTCTAATTTTGGCTATGCTTAAATAATGATCCGTGTCTATATTAACCTCCCGGAAAGATCTAACATTAGTCAGATTGGATTTATGGCGAGAGGTGATCTATTTTATTGACTACAAGGCCGTTGGTAATCTCCAAGTTGCTTTGTGGATCTTCTTTCCTGGAAAGTGGGCGCCTAGGGTTAGTCGTAGTAGCAGGATTAGTTTGCAGCGAAACTTAAAATTTCAAAATATATATATATTTTTTAAATTCAATATTACATAAAGCTTGTATTTGTAATTTTAAATAAATGATTAACATTAACATGAGTAGTCACTCGTATATAAAATAATATTTTGACTAAATAATTATGTAAATGAGGATACCATGCAATGAATGAAATATTAAGGAAACAATCTTAGACTACTTCAAGATAAATAAAACATTTTGCACAAAATGATAACTGGTTTAGAATATTATCTCTAGTCTTATTTTAAGATTTAACGATTCTCCAACCACTAGAAGCTAAGAATGTACTTTTATTTATATTAAAATATAATGACTGTTACATAATTGCAACATTGACCTACTTCCTACTATCTATCGCTTTATATTCCAGACACAACATCCAGACACACTGATCAGTCACAGAACAGTAACGATAAAGGTCCTTCTGAGTCCAAAGTAATTGGCAGGAGTGTGATCCTAAACGTTTAGAATTTTTGGGTCCCCTTAAAACAAATGTTATTCGACGTAGAGGCCATAAATTTAACATTTAAAATTTGTTCCACTATTTCACAGTCATCATAGTCCTTTTATGAACAATTTTTTGAATTTTTTCGATCATTTCCAAAATTCTTAATTTAACAACCAGGAGCCTAAATTACGAATGGATAGTTAAGGAAATTACGTCCCATTCCAGTTATGCTTTTGGTAATCTAATTAATAAATCTAAGTTAAGCTTTAATATATCTTAATTTGATGTCTAGGTTATTTTTATTTAAATAATGTATGATAAGAACAATAATAAGAAACATTAAAAGGATGAAACGAGAAAAACAGACGTACAATAAACATGTGGCTAAATATGGGATGGGTATTCTGGAAGTAGTGAAATAATAACAAATATGATGCATCGCTAGTTTATATATATATATATATATATATATATATATATATATATATATATATATCAATATGCATACATATTTAGTGCTTAAAAAAATAACAGGTGTATTTTTCTAGAAACGTCTTTTGCCAAAATACTTAAACAATATGAAATGGTATGAAAATAGCTAATACGATGAAAACATTAAAAAACTAGATAAATAAATTTGATATGAATATTATTTCTCGTTAATTTTTTTTTTAATTAATAAGATGTATTGTAATATTTTTTAAATATTTTCATATAAGAGTCGTTCCTCTTTAATTTGTGACTAAAAATATAGACAAAATAAAATATGGTAATAAAAAAATATGATATGAGCTCGTAAAACTTTTTCGAAGCATCATTTGTTTGAATTTTTTTTATATTTTAAAGTTTAAGCCCTTTGCCTATCATAACATGTAGAAATGCCAACGATTCCTGACATGTTAAGTATCCAATAAATCCGGTTATGCCATCAGAAAGAAAAAATATTGTTCACAAACAACATTTCCGTTGACTTGGAAATGTTATGGAAATCTGTTATTACCTAAGTAATAAGGTTCCAAATCAAAGAACATTAAGTTTGATTACTAAATTACCTTTTTTTTTATCAATTATTATTAAAAAAACAACTGTATAATGGGTTTAGGAGTTGAGACATTACTAATGTTTTTTAGACGGAGAAAAATGTGTAAAATGGCTTATGAATTAAATAACTATATGATAGTTTTGGAATTTAGATTAACAGGGTTAAATCTTTTCACGTATCAACATTTTTTGTATCTTACCGAATCAAGCAAAAGATTTAGCACTACGGCAATGCGAACTCGAGTCCTGCGCAAGGATTTTAAAAATATTTAATAAGATGATATAATTTTAATTTAAAATAAGGGACTCTTGTGCCTTGTCATCTATTGAAACAATGGGAGTAATTATAACAATTTCCGGTCGGTTATAATTGAATAATAATCAATTACTCTATGGGTTTGATATATAAGCAATGCCCATTAGATTTAGTCCTTAGTTGCCTATCCCCGCAGTTTATCAGGATAAATCCAGCTAAAATGGTCAGTGTAAGTAATCTTTATAATAACCAGTCATCAGTAAACTGTAAATAATAGGTGTCAGAGATAATGTATTTTTTAAAATATAGCACAATCAGAAATAAAGAACTCTTATGGAAATAAATCAATAAATATAAAAAAATGGATAACGATTATGAGACCATTTTTTTGAAAATACAACAATACGATTAAAATGCATCATCGATTTAAATTAAAAATATTTATACAGTTTGATTACTATATCCCATACATCATTAAATTTTCAACTGCTTCAGAAATTTATTTTTTAGAAAATAATATACAAATATACAATTACTCATTAAATTTCTAGTTTATTTGATCAAGTTTTCCAACAGATTACATTAGCTATATCTATGATGTATATTATGAATACATAAGATAGATGTGCAATTTTTAAGATAATAGGTGATAATCATAAAACCAGGATGACTGTAATTGTATTATTATATTATTTATCAGTAATTAAAACGTGTAGTGATTAACAAAACCTGTAATGGAAATTAATCCAAAGCGACATTCGAAACTTCAGTTGCAAATGGGTTTTGTGGATTCCATAGGTATGTTGTTAATTAACAGAATTACTACTGTTTAAACATTTTATATTTACACATTAATAATGCACATGTTATACCACTGTTAATTCACTTAGCAACAGTTCTCTGAAAGGTTAGAAGCACTCAGTGTTGGTAGCAGCAGTCAGTGTTGCCAGCTTCCTACATTATACATCACTCAGTGTTGCTTGCTTCCTCCAACCCCAAATGGACTGATTATCTAATTATGAGTAACCTTCTGCTGCACCAAGGGAACCATGGTTCTTAGTAACATAGGGTTGGGTGACCCTTTGCTGGTTGTATGTGCTCCCACAAGCAGTGTATCTCTAAAGGGACACTACATCGTGGAATTAAAGATATTCATGTAGTAAAGTACTAACAACCAACAAATTCCACGAGTTTAATGAAGCACATTAAACATAGAAATATTTTTGTATATCAGTAACATGTTTTAATTGTTGCTAAATGTAGAAAGTCAGTAATTTATATTCACCTCGTTAATCTACAGTATGTGTTTTGATTAAAATATTTACTTCTTTTGAAAATTTGTGTACTATGTTAAATTAATTTGAACCAGATTCCTTTATTATAACACACTGCTCACACTGCTTGGGCTTCCTCCTTCCCTTTAATACTATTTGATATGATCCAAACGGTAAGATCCAAGAGTTAATTTTCATCTTGCTCCGCTTCTCTTATCACAGATCTCTCCATCGTTTAATATTGAAAATAAATTTTAGAAAAGATAAAAATTTAATATAAAATATTCCAGCTTGATCTCGATGGCTAATCAGGCATTTATCATTCAGCAACAAATTTCTATCATTATTTAATTTGATTAAATCAATTATTATACGGTTCCCTTATCGAAATTAGAAAGATTCCTTTATTTCATAATTTTAAAGTTGTTTATAAATAGAAAATATTTATAAACATATAAGTTATTTATAAACATACGTAAATTTAATATTGTGTAAAAATCAAATAACTTATTATATTAGTTTGTAAATTAACTTAGTTTCATAGTATAAATATATATATATATATATATATATATATATATATATATATATATATATATATATATATATATATATATATATATATAGCGAGTCACGTTTTTTGTTAAATGGGAAGCGATAACCTAAAAAATATTTAATTTAAGTAACTTAACATTGCTGCATAGTAAACTAGACAATTTACTTTAATTAAAAGTAGAGTTTGTCATTTTTAAAACTATTTCAATATGACTATTGGGCGGACAAACATAGGTAAGTCCCATTTATAAAAAAGTCATAAATTATTTGTAATTTTTTTTATCACCCTTCAACTGTACTACATTTACCCCACTTTTAGAATAAGTTCCTCGTTTAATAAGCTTTAAGTACTTATTAATTAATTTGAGGTTTATTTATAAAAAAATTGAGATTCGACTCAAGTTGTGTAAAGGAATTGTTTTGTTTTTGTATTTATTTATTTAGAAATATAATAATCTGGCAGGTTGACAATAGTTATTGTGAGACATGAACACATTCACACCACATACAGAAAACAAAACTTAACAAAAATAAAATAATAACTAAATAATAATCAAAGAAATATGTACAATAAAAATTAAATAACCTAATGATAAGTAAATTAAAAACTCAGTCATTCCTATATACAATATATACATACAATCAGTTTGGGAACCTCAAGCCAGGCTTGTCCGTCCATCTATAGAGGGAAAAGCAGATCTCCAAGAGATCCCTGCGCTACTCTCTCAACCGCGTCACTATTGCTAAAGCCAGTGGAGATTGAGCGAGAGTGCTTTAGCCACATACACTCATGTCTTGAGTGGAGAATCTGGCCATTGTCAGAACTCCAAGATATATACTACAAAAGATCTCTGGGCCACTGCCCCTTCAACCTTCGAGGAGGATTGTAGGGATGAGTGGAACTAGATAGAGATTATGCAAGCGGATTTGGATGATTTGTAAGGTTCTGATGGAATTTGGAAAATTTTTCAGGGATAAGGTCTAGGACAAATGGAATATTAAGGTCATGATGTAGGGTTTTGTTGGTTACATAGAACGGAGCATCGACTATTGTTCGGAGGAATTTGGACTGAAAGGATTGGATGCGTTTGATGTTAGAAAAGTTTGCTGTCCCCCAAAGTTCAAGTCTATAGGTCCAAATAGGTTTCAGGATTGTCTTGTATATCAGTAATTTGTTGTCAATTGAAAGTTGAAATTTTCTATTAATTGGCCGTATCGTCTGTTAAGTTCTTGTCTTTTAAGACTAGTATGTGGGTTCCACGTTAGTCTTCGGTCTAAGGGAAAGCCAAGGTACTGAACTGTGTCTGAAAGAGGAAGCTGTATGGAATTAAATTGGACTGATGGACAGGAACTGCGTAGGAGTGTGAATGTAATGTGTTTGCATTTGGATTCGTTTCCTTTGATGCGCCATTTATTACACCAGTGCTCAATCGGGGAGAGGAGTCTTTGCAGATTTAAATATGTCGTTTTGGGATCTGAGTTGGATAATAAGATGGTGGTGTCATCAGCAAATGTTGCTAGAAAGGTATCGGGAAGGATAGGGATATCAGCGGTAAAAAGGATTTAAAGGACGGGGCCCAAGACGCTACCTTGAGGTGTTCCTTCCGGCTTCAGCTGAGTAGAAATAGGAAAATTTTGTACCACAGAGAACTCAAAAGGTACCATCAGAGTGGTAGGAGCGGACGATTAGGTACAAGAACTGGGGTAGATGGGTTTTCAGCTTGGAAAGAAGCCCGGCGTGCCATAGCCGGTGATATAAGGAATTCTTCTATTGTTGTGGTATGGATGTGCTTGGATTCCAGGTGAGAGGTGAATGTTCTGGAGAGGTGTCTGGCGAATTCCTCAGCTTTGTTTTGATCAGAAGCTGCCCAGGAGCCATTGTATCGTCTGAGGGAATGGGAAATATGATAGGATTTTGTATGTGATCTTCCATAGGGAATTGTCATGAACAGAGATAGAAGTAACGCATGAGTTGAAGAATTGGGATTTGAAGTTGTCTTATTCCTTCTTTAATCGTTTACTGTAATAATTATAGGAGCGACGATCGGTGGGGTGTCTTGAGCGTTGCTATAATACTCTGGCAGGGCGTTTGATGTGAATTAGGTCTATTAGGTATTGAGGTAAATTATTTTTCTTAGGAAGTTTTACTAGAGATTTGGGGAGGAAGTATTCCAGATCGCTTGCTGAATAGTGGTGGTAAAGGAATGCACGGCATTATCAAGGTCTTCTGAGGTTTTCAGGAATATTCTGATGCCAGTTTGATTGGAAAGGATTTGATGAAAGAGTTTTCAGTTAACTGGGCCTCTGTTGAAGGATGGTTGAGGAGGTTTAAGAGTAGGAGCTATTGATAATTGAAGTATTAATGATCTGAGGAAAGTTCGTCAATACGGGTAAGCGAATGATTTAGGGGACCTAAACCACTGTGGATGAAAAAATTAAGGATGTTAGGATTGCGGTTAGGACCAGTATGTTAATAGGTAGGTGAGTTGGGTGGAAAGGTGGAAATAATCTGAAACGTCGGGAGTTTAGTGCAGGCAGCAATGTTCTGCCACAAGAATTCGTAGTTCTTGAATCCCATTCTTGATGTTTAGCGTTTAAGTCCGCACCCAGGGAGGACCTAAGGCTTTGAAGAGGGAACTGAGCTGGATTTTAGATATGGTTCTGTCGGAAGGGTAATGTGCTGATGCAAGAGTGACCGGAAAGGAGAAGGTTTTGATTACGATAGCGGTTGATTGTAGGAAATCTTGAGTAGATAATGGGAGTAAGTGATGAGAGAGGGATTGGTGTAAGAAGACAGCAGTACCGGGCGTGTACTATGTCATCAGGATGGTCAGTCCGGTATGTTATGTACTGTGGTATTTTTAAAAGCAGTTTTGTGTTTAGTCGAGTTTCTATAATTAGAGCTAGGTCAATATTCTTGTGTAGTAGTAATGCTGTTAGTTCGTCGACGTGATTCCTAACACCATTCGCATACCAAAAGAGAATATATATGTATTTTATGGGAGTCATTTAAGATTTTTTTACATGAGGGATGAGGTGAAATACGAAATTCGCAAGGCGTGATATGAGTAGGGTAAAAATTGATTTAAATTCTTGCATTAGAGGGATGAGGAATGTGAGGTAGTTGATGGCTAGGTATGTTAAGATGAACAGGTTATTGAAGTTGAGTTAGTTTCTGCGGCAGAGCTTCACATTTATGAGTTGGGTTCTTACCTCCAAGTAGTTCGGAGAATGGTATATTATTATTCATTATTCTAGAAGGTTCTCTTCTTGGTCTGGTTGTCTCATCTTAAAGTCGGGTCTTTTGGTATCTGGATTTGAGGTCCTTTAAAGTTTGGAAGCCTTTGTAATTGGCCGGGTGTCCCTCTAGACATAGAGCATAAACTGCAGGATCTTGTATCGGTTTGGTGCACTCTGCTGATTTGTGTTGTTCACTACATTTCACGCAATGCGGCAAGTAGTGGCAATAAGTCTTCGTGTAGCCGCACGCCTGGCAATTGTCGCAATGCACGATTTCAATCTTGGGGTACGGCTTCTATATCTTCACGATAATGTAGTACAATCTCTTGATTTTATAAATTTTCTCGATACCAAGTGATGGCTCTAAGTCCACGAAAAATAAAGGTAGTGGAACTTTATTTTTTACTCAGGGCTGCTCCTTTCCTTGAAAACATTGGTTACCTGACGTACTTTAAAACCAACCGTTATTAGTTCTTCTTTTATCACTTCAGTTGGGGTTGAGGAGTGCAAATTTCTGATCAACTCTCGAAACGATCTCACCTGCCTCAGCTGGTGCGTATGAAAATTTGCATTCGTTTCTGGCCGATACTTCACTATTTTTCGGTAGGTTTCAGCAGAATCTGGTGTTATTTTTTTATCGTTGGTCTTGTTAAGGCAAGAATAACTGCCGGAGCAGATTTCGTTTAGTTGTGTACTCAATAGCTGGAACGTTGATATTTTTTACAAATATCGTAGGAGGCCATGGTTTCCCTGGGTTCATTCAGCTGCACACTCCATTACTTCTCTTTCATTATGAAGCACTTCGAACGTTTTTGGAGTAAAGAAAGAGGATTCTTTAACCATTTCTTGCGAAGAGGTACATGGTTGGGGCTGAGGTTCTGAATCTGAAGTGTTCACTGCCGTTATTGGAGGTGTCTCATGTAGATAACGACGAGTTGTTTGTTTGGCTGGCGAACCACAAGAGGTCATAACGATGTCTGACCGAGTCCTTTTAGTGGGAGCCTTACTGGACATCACAAGGTGATGATACCGCATACAATATGAGAAGAAAAAAAACTTCTCTGATGAACACTTATACTTTAATCAGTGAATAGTCAGAGAGATTCCTCTGAAAATAGACAAAAACTGAGAGACGAGTTGAGAACACAACCTTCGCATCAGCTGATCACTGCCTTCGTAAAGAAATTATGTGATTTTTTATCAAGTCACCTAAAAGAACTCATTGTATTTCAGGAAAAATGACTACAATTAGCTGTTGAAAAGCTTTTATTTCTTGTTTTACCGTGATATGAGATGTATTATAATAAACATACTTGCTTAAAAATACATTTTATTTATAAATATAAAGAAATTAAAAATAATGAATTTTCAATTCTTTTTTATATAAGGTGGTTAAAAAATTGTGTTTTCTTCCATATTTCTGTCGAAGGAATTAGTGCGTATTTATAAGTGACAAACTTAACTTTTCTAGCCTCATTATTTACATTTTCATGAACATGATTTAAGCAATTAGTATATTTCTTCATTTTAACCGTGGATTTTAGTAAGAAACATAAATTTTATCACTGATAAATGCATATAAGTTTCTATGACGGAAATCTGGGAGAAAAACAGTGTCATAACCACTTTACGTGAAAAATATTTTAAGAAATAATTAGTTTTTAATTTTTAAGTTTATAAATTAAATGTGTTTTTAGGCAATTATGTTATATTATGTTTTTATATTATGTTAAAATACATCTCATATTACGGAAAACCAAGAAATAAAAATTTTGCAGTCCAATATCATATTGCTCTCCTAGGATAAGGGCTGTCCATTTCACTTAAGAAACATCTTATGTTTCGTAATGAAGGGCATGTATCAAGATGTTCTCCTGTCATAATATCCTAGGAGCACACAGGACATGTCGGGCTATCTTTTATACCGATGTGATGGAGGTGCTTCAGCAGGAAATCACGTCTTGTGAGCATTCTAAATCATGGCACGGCTTACCCTCCAGAGAGGTCTCTCGGGATCCTGCCACTTTTTTCCAACAATCAACTCCATCGCTTCTCTTCAATTTTTTGCGCATATTTCTCCTCCAGTGAACTTTAGAGGGTCTGTTTTATTATTCTTTTAGTGGAATCCATGCCCAGAGAAATATCTAGTTGGATTTCAGAACTTATTCTGGCCAGTTTGTCAGCATCATCATTTCCGTGGAGCCCGCAATGGCCTGGTATCCACTGGTAAGCGACTTATGTAACATTCTCCTTTAATCGGTCCAAATACAGATGGCATTTAAAGAAATTTAAATTCATATTATATTCATTTTGGAGAGATAAAATGGCTGCCTGTGAGTCTTTCAAGCAACTTTCTTTTCTTTCAATTCAACCAATCTCTCAAGGTCTAAGAGAATGGCTTTCACTCCCCCTTCAAAGTTTGTGGATAGCTTTCAGACCGAGACAGCAAGTTGAAACTCCTTTGACTAAATACCAGCTGCGACATGTATGCATGCTTTCCGTGCAGAACCATCAGTATATACATAGAGCCATTCTGTTTCTGGAAATAGTTTTCCGATAGTTTCTAGGGTTTAATTGTTAGATTGGTGTTGAGCCCTTAAAATCGTTCTGAAGAAGATCGCAGTGCTCAACAAATTGGCTTGTGTATGGAATTAGTATCAATGTCGGGAGAGGCTCCATTTCAGGTAGTACTAGTCCTTTCCTTTGTACCAAACCGTTCAGGTGCGGGCTCATAGGTACTCCAGCAGCTGATCTTAGAGCGTAATGGCCAGTTGCTCCCGGTGTGTCTCAAGAGGTACTATGCCTGGTAGTAATTCTAGCGATGATATTGGAGTATATTTGCTCCCTCCTGTCACGAGTCTGAGGACCTGATTTTGAATTATGTCCAGCTTGTGTAATATCGAAGCAGTGATGACAAATTCTATTAAATAACAGAGCCGACAAATGTTTTGTAACCAAGAGCCATAACAACCATCGTTGATTCCGATCCCTATCCACCTAACCACTGTATTAACGAAAGTCATGTTGAAGCCTGTTATAATTGTTTCTCAATATGTTTATTCCAGGAGAGTCTTTTATCGGTTTTCATTCCAAGATATTTAGCTTCTTCTGTGCTTTTGAGCTCCTCATTATTATGGTTCAAATTTATCTCGTGTGATTTGGTGGAGAGGGTGAAAAGTTGGAATTCCGTCTTTTCAGAATTAATAATCATATCGTTTTCTTCTCTAATAATTTCAGTACTTGTTGCATGTGCTTTTCTAGTATTTTGAAGTAACTATTTGTTGCCCAAATGACGAGGTCATTTGTACAATAGAGTATTTGTACCCGGAACAGTTTAAGTGAGTTCCGTGATATCCTCATTCATGATGTTAAACACCGAACCTTGTGGGAGCCCTTGTTTTGTTCGCCCATATGTCGAGACAAAGTTTTTATATCGCACCCTTATAAATCTTTGATGTAAGAAAGAACATATAGTCTTGAGCAGATATCCCTTGTCAGCAAGCTTACTCGCCAGCTTCTTCCTCCAGACTCTGTCATATACCATCTTAAAATCTAAGAATATTGCCAGGGTGCTGTCTTTTCTTTGGAAGGCATTTTTTATTTCTTGTGTTAGACGAGCTACTTGTTCGATAGCGTTTCGATTTTTCTAGAAGATATTAGATCATATTTTTCTATATATTTCTGAAGTATTTCTGCAACTATTCTCTCGTAGAGCTTAGAGAAAGTACTTGTTAGTGTAATGGGTCTGAAATTTTCCGGTATATCTCCTTTTTTTTCTCCCTTCAAGATTGGCACCACTTCTTCTTTCCTCCATTCACACGGAATATGTATTTTCCAGGGTTTAAAAATGTTAGTACTGTTTCTTTGGCCATATCCCCAAGGTGTATGAAAAATTCCGGCAGTATGTCATCTGGGCCGGTGGTTTTACCTTTCTTAGTTCTAGTAAGAGCATCATTTATTTCTTGCATTTGGATATCTCCCCAGAATAGTGTATAATCTTCTTCACTTACTATACAACAATGTGTGGAGTTTGTTGCTGGATTTCCGTTTTCTTTTTTTGATTTGTAATTACTTACTTTTCAGTAGTTTTTGTATAAGGAGTTGGTTATTTCATTTAGCTTGCTTATTGTTTTTCCATCGAAAGTTATTGGATGGTTTTCTAAGTTTGATTTATTATTTATTTTTGAAAAGAATTCATGTGCCCTACCTCCATATTTTCTAAAGTCCATTTTCTCTAGGAACATTCTAAATGATTTTTGTTTAGCTAAAATAACTTTTAAATATAGCTGTTTTCCTTTTAAGTAAACCTATGATTTCATGATTTTTGGATATCTCAGCTCTTTTTCCAGTATCACTCCTTTCTTCTATTAGCTTTTGCAGCTCTTCATTCCAGAAAGGACGATATTTTCGTATTGTTCCTCGGGGAATAGCCTTCATGGTACACCTATATACATTTTCTTTTATACTAGTAAATGTTTTGTCTACTTTTCCGTTTATGATTAATTTATCAGTGATGAATTCATCTGTAAATTTCCTGAAACGCTTACAGTCCCATTTTTTTTTTCAAATTCCATCGTGTCAGTTGTGGTTCTTTGGCCTTACTATTATTATTTTGATTCAGGATCAAGCTACCTGCTTTAGTTGGGTATGCTTTATTTAATCAGAGAGTGAGGTGTACACCAATAAAACATCAGGACAGGAGGTACTGCCAGTGACAGAAAGAAAGGTAGGACGTTTTGTATCAATTTGAATATTTTGTACAGGGTTTGAATTAAGGAATTCTTCAAATATTCTGCCTACATCATCAGTACTATTAAATCCCCATATAGTGGAAGGGAAATTCAGGTTCCCATATAGTATACTCTCTCCATTCCAGTTCGTTTTCAACCATGTGAGGTCCGGTCTGTTTTGAGGAGGGTGGTACATTACGAATATTCGGAAGTGCCGCTTGCCATGCCGAAAATTTGATTCCAGAGCCATTTATCATTTGCACCTTGATGTTTCCTAATTTTCATACCCACAACAATCGATGACTTAACAGCTAGCATAATGCCAGATGCAACTTGTCGTGCTCTTGGGAGGAAATATGTTTGGTATCCGTAAATTCGGTGCATATCAGGTTTGTCAGTTGGCTCTCCTGCTTCGACGATTGCACCTAAGTTCACATCACTTTCTGTCTATTCGGTGTATTTATCTTTGGTTATAGAAATAGTATAGCAAATAATACATAATTACAATATAATGTGGATGTGTTTGCATAATAAATATACCAGAATTAACTTAGAATCTACTGTAGATATGAAAACCTAACTATTTAATCTATATTTTAACGAAATATGGTAATCAAATATCATTATTATTCCATTTTAAAAAGAAATTAAATAAAATAGTGGCCCGTAATTCAATTGAGAATCAGTAATAAAGTTTTAATTTTTATTCTTTATATTAAATAACTTTAATGTAGTTGCTTAGTTTATATTCGGTGGGATATTTAGTTTGCAAAATATGGAATGTTTATTAATATGGGTTTATGAGATGATTATTTTACAATATAATTAAAATTAGATTTTTTTAAAATTTATTTATTTAGACATATAATATTCTGTCATGGGAACAATAATTATATTGATAAATGAACACATTCACACCGTATATACAAAAAATTAACAAAAGTAAAATAATAATAAATAAAAACTATATACAATAAAAAATAAAATAACCTAAATATAAGTAAATTAAAAACATAAAAATACAGTTATATCTATATACAATCAGGCGGGGAACCCAAATACCTGCGCTACTCTCTCAACCGCCTCACCGGTGCTAAAGCCGGTGGAGTTTGAGCGAGAACGCTTTAGCCACATACACTCATGTCTTGAGTGGAGAATCTGGCCATTGCCAGAACTCCAAAATAAATACTATAAAAGATCTCTGGGCCACTGTCGCTTCAATCTTCGAGGAGGGTTGTAGGGATGAGTGGAACTAGATAGGGATTGGGTTAGGGGATTTGGAAGATTGATAAGGTTCTGATGGAACTTTGAACATTTTTCAGGGATAAGGTCAAGGCCAAATGGTATATTAAGGTCATGATGTAGGGTTTTGTTGGTTACATAGAACGGAGTATCGACTATTGTTCGGAGGATACCTAGGACTCCACCTGGACAAACGTCTCACTTGGAATCCTCATACGATACTGAAACGACAAGAAACAGCTTGACGTTTCCGCTTACTCCAACACTTATTACAAAAACCATCTAAACTTCCAATTAATTACGAAAGACTCATATACATGACCATGATAAGACCTATTTGGACTTACGGAGTTGACCTATGGGGCTCCACTAAACCACCGAATTTCACTCGTATCCAAGCCTTACAAACCAAAATCCTTCGTAAAATTCTCAATGCTCCTTACTTTGTCACAAATAAAATAGTTCATAAAGACCTTAATGTTCCAAATGTTTTCGGAATGTTTTATCCTTTATCCTTCTATAATAAACTTCATAATCTTCCAAAACCTCTTGTTTCTAATCTTGCATCCACTTCGATTCCTGATAATTCCCCGAGGCGCCTGGAACGAAGATGGTCGCGTAGATATATTATTAGAGTGCTACCAGTGGGTAGTTTCTCAAGAAGCGTTTTCATGTAATTATATTTCTGTATTCACGTTTACTTGATATATTTATATTAATACAGTTGTAAATATCATCTAAATAATAAAAATATAAATTAAATTGAAATTACAAACTGGATTGGGCTTCGAAATGCATCCCTACTAAAAGATCTCTCACTCTCCCTCTCTCTTTATTTAAATATGGGAAAATAGTTTACTGGCCGATTTTGGAAATGGTTGGAGGGGTCGTCATATGAAATATCGCCCAGGGCGCCTAAAAACCACGCAATGGCCCTGATTCCTAGCATCATGTAAACAAATTATTATTCTAGTTGTTCATATGTCCTCATTTTTTGTTTTTAACATATTCAGTTCAAGTATTCTAGGATAGTAATTTAATATTTCTAAAATTTAAAAACAGAAGGTAGTGGATCAGCTGATGGGAAGGTTTACCTATTTTTCAGCGGAACCTATCTGATTATTCACTAAATACAGTTGTGTATATAAATCAGTATAAGTGTACATTAGAGCAGTTGACATTTACTGTTTGATATATATTCTTTTCTTTTTTTTTTTTCTTCTTTTATGATATGCGGTATTATCACGAAGTGATGGCCAGTAAGGTGCCCAAGAGGACTCGGTCAGATGGCGTTAGTACACCTCGTGGTTCACCAGCCAAAGAAAGAACTCGTTGCTGCCTACGAGAAACATCTCCTATGACCAAAGTGAACACTTCAGAAGCAGAACCTCAGCCTCAACCATATAGGTCTTCTCAAGAAATGATCGAAGAATAACCTTTCTTTAAACCAAACCCCTACCAAGTGCTTCAAAACGACAGAGAAGTAATGGAGTCTGTAGCAATACCCAAAGAACCAAGGTCTTCTCCGGTATTTGTAAAATATTTCCAGTCGTTCTGCACCCAACTAAATAAAATCTGCTCTGACAGTTACTGTTATGACATGCCTTAACAGGACCAATGATACCAAAATAACACCAGATTCTCCTGAAGGATACCGAAAAATAGTGAAGTACTTATCAGAAACAAATGTGAATTTTCACACGTGCCTCTGGTGAGGCAGGAGTGAGCTCTGCGAGTGGTGATAATAAATTTACGCTCCTCTATTCAACTAAAGGGAATAAAGATGAACTAACGACGCTTGGTTTCAATGTACGTCAGATGACCAACGTTTGAAAGGAGAAGAAGGAGCAGCCAGGATTAAGAAATAAAATCCCACTACAATTGTTTTTAATAGACTTGGAACCATCACCAGGTATCGAAAAAAATATATCACATCGCAGTAATATACTACACAATGGTGAAAGTAGAGAAACCATACCCCAAGAGAGAAATCATGCAGTACCATAATTGTCAGGCGTACGGCCACAAGAAGATTTATTGTCACCATCTGCCGCGTTGCGTGAAATGTGGTGAACAACACAAATCTGTGGAGTGCACCAAACCGATACAAGATCCTGCAGTGTATGCGCTATGCTAGGAGGGACACCCGGCCAACTAAAAAGGCTGACACCAGAAAAACCGGATTCAAGATGAAGCAGTAAGACCAAGAAGATAGAGAGAGCCTTCTAGAATTGTAATCAATAGTGTAACATTCTCCCAACTACTTAGAGGTAAGAACTCAACCGATAAATGTCAAGCCCTGAGGCAACAACAACCTCAACCCCAATCTCAAAATCCTATTCCTCCTAATATACCTAGCCATCAACAACAAATTCATCATATTCCTACTCCTTCAAATGTAACAGATCTCATCAGTTATTTAGCATCTTTCCTGACCAATTTCAAACCCTTTGTTACTCCACTCATAGCACTCCTCACAAATCTCGAATCTCACCTCATCCCTCCTTTAAAACATATCCATTCTCCTTTGGAATGTGAATAGTGTTAGAAATCGTACAGATTACTTTACTACTTGACAAGAACGTTGATGTGGCACTAATTACTGAAACTTGAATAACCACTAAACAACTATTCAAAATACTGCAATACATGACATATCGTATTTACCATCCTAA
Source organism: Nezara viridula (assembly GCA_928085145.1). Classification (NCBI taxonomy): domain Eukaryota; kingdom Metazoa; phylum Arthropoda; class Insecta; order Hemiptera; family Pentatomidae; genus Nezara; species Nezara viridula. The sequence goes on along the minus strand of OV725078.1, from coordinate 166,812,878 downwards.
CGGTAGATCACATGCCGGCACTGCTGTCATTGTACATCAATCCCTGTCCCATCACCTTCTCCCATTACCTACTCAAGATTTCCTACAAGCCACCGCCATTATAATTAAAACCTTTGCCTTTCCCCTCATCCTAGCATCAGCTTACTATCCTCCTAACAGATTTATATCCAATGACCAGTTCAGTTCTTTCCTTAACTCCTAAGGAAATCACTTATGCAGGTTGCAGACTTAAAAGCCAAATAACAAGAACCACGAATTCTCGTGGTAGGACCTTGCTGTCTGCACTCAAATCCAAAAGTTTCAGCCTCCTTCCTCCCAACTCATCTAACTAACTACTGGCCCACTGATCCTAACCGCAATTCTCATATCATCGATTTTTTTTATCGGCAGTGGTTTAGGTTCCCTCAATCATTCCCTTACCCGACTTGACGAATTTTCCTCCGGTCCATTAATACTCCAATTATCTCTAGCTCCTATTCCTAAACCCTCTCCATGGTCCTTCATCAGAGGCCCAGTTAACTGTAAACTCTTTCTTCAGATCCTTTCTAATAAAATTGACATTCCAATAACCTTGAAAACACCAGAAGACCTTGACTATACCGCACATTCCTTCACCACCACCATTTAATAAGCAGTATGGACAGCTTCCTCTCCAAATCATTCCTCAAGAACCTCTAAGAAAAAAAGTTTACCCCAACACCTCATAGACCTAATACACACCAAACGCCTTGCCAAATTATTATAGTTACGTACCAAACAACACATCGATCGCCGCTCCTACAATTATTATTGTAAACTATTAAAGCAAAAATTATTATCCTTCAGATCCGAATCCTTTGATATCTACCTTACTTCTCTCTCTGTTCATGACAATTTCCTCCAGAAAACCACCGACAAAATTCTAAAATTCTATTGCATTCCCCACCCCCTCCGTCGATGCGATGTCTCCTGGGCAGCGTCTGATGAAGTCAAAGCTGAGGAATTCGCCAGACACCTCTCCAGTACATTCACTCGTCATCCAGTAGATCATCCGCAATTACCGCAAATGTAGAATTCCTCTCTTCACCGATTCCACTCTGATTACCATCTAAAGCAGTTAATTTATCTGAGGTCAAATACCTTTTGCGAAATATTACTCCTAGTAAATCTATTGGATATGACCTCCAAAACCCTCAGATCCGCCAACAACTTCAATCCAAAGCTATCATATTCCTTACATATATTTATAATTGCTGCTTAAGAACTACTCAATTTCCTCTCTTCTGGAAACATTCCACCATCGTCCTTTCCCTGAAACGAGGCAAACCTACATCATACATCATCCTGTATACCAATTAGCCTACTCCCAATCCTATCAAAAATTTTTGAAAAGATACTACTGAAAATAATCCTAGAATCTCATAAAATTACTACCCATCAATTCGGATTTCGTTCCCAACATTCCACTGTCCAACAAGAACTCCGTGTTGTTGACCATATATCCTAAGCCCTAGAAAAGAAGCAATATTGTTCGAGTGCATTTCTGGACTTGCAGGCTTTTGACCGGGTATGGAATATTGGACTATTCTACATAGTTGTGTGAATATTGGACTACTATTGGACTATAAGAATATTGGACTATTCTTCAAGCTCAAATTCCATCTACCTCATCTAATACTCCATCATTATATCTAATACTCCGATCCTACCTCTCTGACCGCTCCTTTCGAGTTCGCCGTGGTACTGAATTCTCCGACTGTTATTTAATTGAGACCGGTGTTCCGCAGGACAGCGTCTTGGGACCCATCCTATTGTTTCACTCTTTGTCATAAAGCCTGTCCCCCATTTTATTTTAACACCATCCAGCTTCCTATCTCAGATACAGTCTGGTACCATGGATTCTCTTACAGAAACGACTAACTTGGAACCCTCATACTAGATTTAAAAGATAGGCACTTAACCAACGATACTGCCACCTATACAGACTACTAAACAGAAAATCTAAATTTTGAAAACAAGTTACTGATCTACAAGACAATACTGAAACCTATTTGGACTTACGGACTAGAACTGTGGGGAACAGCAAAATTTTCTTGGCAAAAGCCTTTCAAATAATAGTCGATGCTCCTTTCTATGTAACCAACAAAACCCTACATCATGACCTCAACATCCCATTTTCCTAGGACCTATCCCAGAAAAATTCTCTAAATTTCAACAGAACCTTACGTATCATCCAAATCCTCTTGTACAATCCCTATCAAGCACCACCCATCCCTATAATCCTCCAAGAAGGTTAAACGGCAGTGGCCCTGCGGTCTTTTGTAGATTGTATATATTGGAGTTCTGGCAATGGCCAGATTCTCCACACAAAACACGAGTGTATGTGGTTAAAGTGCTCTCGAACAATCTCCGCTGGCTTCAGAACCACTGATGTGGTTGAGAGACTAGCGCAGGGTTCTCCTGGAGTGCAGCTTTTCCCTCCATAGTTGGAGGGACAAGCCTGCCTCGGAGTTCCCTCGCCTGATTGTAAATAGTGTATATAGGTATGCATGTGTTTTTTGCTTTGTCTTAATTTTTTTTATTTTTAAGTTATTTTATTTTATTTATTTTTTTCACGAACCGGCCAGCAAGGAAAACGCGAATATCATTTCCGTTTCCTCTTCACTCCCTCAGCCTTCCTTCTACTCCAATACTCTCTTATCCTCCTGAACTGTTCCTATCGCTCTTCCTTAGTCCATTTTCTTCCTCGTCTCTCCCTCCCACCTACAAGAACCCTTGTAGCATACAAGTCACTTATTCCCCTTTCAGTTTTCCCCTACGAAGCTCTCTATCCAAGCAATATTTATTCGTAGCCTGTCTAGTTCCTCTATTATTTGTTTTACATATCCCCCATACGTTTATAGCTTCAAACTTTACGAAAAAATATTTCTTGTTCAATCTTTCACTATTCATCCTGACCATGTGCCCGTAGAAAGAAAGAAAGCAAATTTTTGTATATTTCTTTATTGGATTTTAGCCGGTATCACTCTTGAGTTACCTTGAGTCCGTGAATCCGCCTCAGAATCTTCCTTTCAATATTCAAGATTTTCTCTAGGCTCGTACACTAATAGGCTACTGTACACTAATGCCTTATTTTGTCATTTAAGGACAAGTTTCTTTTGTTGTAAACATTGCTGGTGGTGAAGTTCAGTCTTTCCAGTTTGGTTATTCTTCCTTCGAGTGATGCCTTATCCGTTCCGTTGATACATATAATCTCCCCTAGGTATTTAAACTTTTTGGTCACTTTTATTTTTCCATATTTTTTGTTCAATATCTTCTTGGTGAAGTTGGAATCTGTTGTCATAACTTCTATTTTTTCGTAAGAGATATGTAGTCTCGTTTTCTCGGATATTTCTTTCTGGGTGTTTACCTGTTTTATGGATTCCCCTTCTGTCTCTGCAAGTAGGGCTAGATCATCTGCAAAGGCCAGGCATTATTTTCACATCGTCCTTCTTTGTTCTTTATTTCTGCACCTGGCTCATCCTTTCGCCAGTTTATTATTGTCATAATTTTGTCTAACTATGCATTAAAAAGTATCGGTGACAGGACGTCGCCTTGCCTAAGCCCCGTTTTTATTTTGAATGGTTCACTTATTAGTCTCTGAAATTTTTTTTTTTTGAAATGTTGTTGGTCAGTGTCAATTTTATCAATCTTATTGTTTTTTGGCCTACGCCGTATTCCCTTAGAACTTGGAGCAATATATCCCTGTCTATCGAATCATAGGCCTTTTTGAAGTCTATGAAGGAGATGAAGAGATTTTTTTGGGATCTAGATCTGTAATATTTTATGATCAGTTTTAGGCTGAGTATTTACTCCTGGCAGGATCTTCCCCTCCTAAAGCCTCCCTGGCATTCCCCTATCTTCCGATCTATTTGCGGCTCTAATCTATTGAGTAGGATTCTAGAGAATATTTTATATGTTACCGGTAGTAGCGAGATTCCCCTGTAATTGTTTACGTTCGCATTCTCCCCTTTTTTGTGTAGTGGGCGTATTAAGGCTGTCCGCCATTCCTCTGGAATTCTTTCTTCTTCCCATACTTCCGTGAATAACTCCGTTACTTCCTTTATAAATTCTTCACTCACCATTTTCCACATCTCCGCGATGACGCCATCTTCACCCAAAGCCTTGTTGCTTTTGAGGGCCTTCACTACTTCCTCTACTACTTCTTCATCCGGGGGGCCTGAGTCGGTATTTTGCTGTGTATTTCCAGTTAATCTTTCGGTTTCTCACAATTAAGAAGTTTTTTCGAAGTACTTAGTAAGTATTTTGCAGTTCTCTTCATTGCTTAGTGCCAATGTCCTATTATCCCTCTTAAAATTCAAGTTGGGTGGAGTATAGCCTCCAATGTTATTCTTGAAGGATCTGTAGAACAGTCTGGTGTTGCCTCCCCTGAAGTTCTCTTCCATTTATTCCACTTGGTTTCTATAGAATTCCCTCCGTGTTTTTCTCATTATTTGGTGTGCTCGCTTTCTCTCTTTCCTGAAGCATTCCAGATTCTCTGCTGTTTTCTTCTAGTTCCATACCTTCCATGCTTCCAGCCGTTACTTTACCGCGTCTTCACATTCCTTATTCCACCATATATTTTTCTTGTTATAATTCTGGGGGGCTAGTTCCTCTTCAAGTCCTGTCAAATTTTTTGTAACTTCTTCCCAGTTATCCGCCACTTTCACTTTCTCTGTAAATCCATGCCTTTTTTGTTGTACAAGTCTTTCTATGTCCACATTGAGTATTTTCTTTTGGCTTCGTGTCATCCTTCTCTATGGTATAAAATTCATCTTGATTTGTGAGGGTTAGTGATCTAATGTTACATTAAATGCCTTTCTAACTCTTAATCCAAAACATTTTGGATTTCCATTTATTGTTTTACTTTTTGATTATTATTTATTGTTATTTTGCTATTATTTAGTTTTTTTTTGTACATATAGTGTGAATGTTATCTACCTACCTCACTATAACTAATGTCCAAGTGACAGATTGTTGTAAAACTCAATAAATAAAAAAATTAAATTAAAAACAAATATCTTTTATTCTCTTCGAAGGGTCAGGTGTCAAGTAAATTAAATTGCTTTATGATATCCTCTCTGTAATTTTTATCACTTTTCGAAACAACCTATCCGAATATCTGCTAATAAACAGAATATAGAATTAAATAAATCGTTTTCCAATTTATGTATCTTATTAACTGCTGTAAAATAATTAAACTTCAGTTATTATTCAATAGCCTTAAATTTCAATTAAATATTTATCACAGTTCCGGGTGAAATTGAGTTGCTTTTTACCCTTCTGCAAGATTTAGTTTTTTATCCTCAATTATTTTTTTTTATTATATAGAATATTTATAATTGTTTGCATTAACGAAGACCTGTCATACATTAGTAAATCGTCGAATGCACTCATCAACATGTTGATTCTTTTTCTATAAATATGAGTTCCATGACCCCCAGGGCAATCCTAGAGATGAGGAGGCAAAGGGGACAGTTAAGCCGGAAGAAAAAAATAGAGGGTGACAAATTTCGAGAGAAAAAATACTTTAAACGTTAGGTAATTAAAAAAACTGTTTCTGATATTTTTATAGTTTTCATCTATTAGTTTGATGATAAAAAAAGTTGAATTTTATTGAGGGGAGAGGGTAAAAGAAAGGAGGCAATATAAGGCTTGTCTCACCACGTAAAAATCTTGGCTTCGGCCCTGATTAGCCCAGTTTCCGAATTGTACAATAGGTCATTAGCATATCGAAAGAATAGAAGTAGACTTCACAATCTCACCTTTGCACAAAATGAAACCTTCTCAAAAACCTTATTGTTTAGTGGTTTTTTTTACACCTAGCCCTTCATTGGGTTGGGATAGTACCTAGCAATTGAGCATAGATGCTGGCCATAACACCTCCTTGTAAGAACATTGGTTAAGAAACAGTACTGCCTGAACCCAAGACTCTTAGCGAGTTATAATGGTATATTTATGTTTATTATATATTTATTTTTACACTATTATTGATTTTAAACTTAAATTGTTTACTATAGGTGAGTAAAAGGAACGAGGAAATGAACCGGTTGATGATCGAGGCGGGAAAGAAGCTAATCAAGAACTCAGACGATGACATCGTTATATCCGGCATTGCGGGTAACTTTCCTGATGCCGACGGTATGGAAGAATTGGCTAATTCATTATACAACAAAGCCGAGATGATATCGGACGACGAAAGGCGATGGAAATTAGGTTAGTTTTGAAAGATTTTCCACTATTAATGTAAAGTTTTTTTTTTCCAATCATGCTCTGGGCAAAATAGCGACAAGTTCAAATAATCGCATAATAATTAGCTTTAGAAACATGAAATCAACCTCGCTTAATATTTTAACATAAGCTCAGAATCCTGCTTGAAAAATATTGATAAAGTAATATCTTTTTTTTTTTTAAGCTTCTTTATTGAAAAATATTACAATCTGTCTCAAGGACATAAAGTAATATCAAGCCTAATATTTTGGAGAACATTTAATTAATACTTCTTTAGCGATGACTAAGGAATAACTTAATTGTTTTGGATAACGGAACCGTAACGTGTGGTCAAAGCTACTTACGTAAATACAAGTGTTGCATGAGTTCCATTAAAACATGTATTTGTTTCTGCACTGAAGTTTATTATATAACTATTTGAATTTGATTGTTTTAAAGAAAAGATAATTAGAACCAAACGAAGTAGCATATACAAATCCGCCATGTTTTTTTTTTTGCTGTTGTCTGAAATCCAAGCATGAATATTGAGTTTGAAGGTCTGTTTGTTAATCAAACGTTTCTAAGTATTTGTGACTTTCGGTGAGCGTTTAAATTTACCTTTATGATCTTAAATTGTATTACACTTTATAATGTAACTATGTTCGTGTAAATTTCCGATCAGATTTCACATTTAGGTGACATTGCTGTGCATCAATATACATGGTTAAAGTTTGATAATCTTTGTTCATTACGTTTTTCCAATACTATAACGTTTAAATTTTTACCAATTAAATTCTAAATTTACTTATAACACCATCAATTAATTATCTTTACAGGTGGGTCAGAACAATAATCAAGAATGTATCTTCAAAATATTAAAGAATTAAAAAGTATTTGAAATATATGTATACTTTTTTTAATTTATAAATATTTATTTTTTTTCATGTTTCAGATCATCCTGAAATTCCACAAAGAACTGGAAAACTGAAAGAAGTAGAGAAATTCGATGCTTCGGCTTTCGGCGTTCATTTCAATCAAGCCGAAAGTATGGATCCTATGAACAGGATCTTATTAGAAAAGAGCTACGAAGCCATCATTGATTCGGGTAAGCTAATCAGGCCATCAAATTTCAAAATTATCATTAATATATAATGTATAGATGGAATTATTATAATGCTGTGAGATATATAAGTTATGGCATTAAATCGACTCGTTTGTGTAGTGATTTTTTTTTTTTTTTCGTAAGAATTAATTTTTATATTAATAGATGAGAAAATGGTAAAAGTGGGGGGAGGGAGCAGGAATAAAGCCATTTTTCAGGGGTAGAAAGAGCAAGATAAAATAAAGCCGAAAATTGTAAAAGTATACAAGCTATAATTTTTATGTCATAATTCGGGCATTAGTCCATTGATGGATCGAGGGTTTCATACAATATAGAATCGATTTTATCTTCTAAGATTGGATACACTCCCTTTGTTCAAATGATTTACATTTGGCGATAGGTTTTAATGCTGTCACTTAATCCTGTGCCTAAGGCATTATTTTTTTCATGATAGCTGTAAAACATATTACATGATTCTTCCTTTCTCCAAGGATCTTTCCATATTGTAACCTACTCATTTTCTGGATGTGCTCTATGTTCTATCTCTATCATATCTATCTATATCGATATGAGATCTATACTGCCTTAAGACATTTCAAAGACCTTATTTTTAATCTATTGTATGGCGTCTAATGATTGTTGAGTTGGGTTTAATAGTACTTTTAACCTCTGAAAGATCTGTATTTAATCATCACCTTTTTAGATTTTAACTCAAGGCTACTAAAACTAAAAGCTAATTAGGCTAAAGCTGCGTTAAAACACGATACATTCATCAGAATAGAGCCTTGTGACTATCTCTCCATAGGCAAGATCGTCCATGTATAAGTTGCCTTCACTGTGGCTGAGAACCTTGTCTAACCCTCGCAGTGAGTTCGGATGAAAAGGGTTTTCTGAAGGTAGTTTCTGCGATAAGCCTATCCAGGGGCGTAAATAGGAGTTGACAAGGTCGAAAATGCTACTAGCCTTAAATATGAAACGAGAATTTTTTTTTTTTAATTTGCACCCCTATTCCAACCAGAATATCGTGTAAGAGGACTGAATTATCAGGAATACTCTCAAACGCCTCGAATTCTCGAAATATTGCAGTAGCTTTTACAACCCAAACCATAACCACCGACAACATGGGTAACCTTCGGGTGTGATAATAGTTACATAATTCTTATCCTATTTCTCAAACTCCATCTGAAGATAAACATCACTTATGTCTCATTCACCATGAATTCAATTAACACTGCATGTTTTGAAACGAAATTGTCAAGAATTGATAAGAGGTATAGCTCATCCAAAACGACAGGATTCAAGCTAACCGAAACTTTAGTAGATGCTGATGGCCCTAATTGCCTTTATCAATATTTACCTTTGGCATGGGTCAACCGGCACTAATTTTCTTGTCTTAAAAAGAGGGTTAAGTCAAGCTCAAGTCGTTGACTTAACAGGAATGGGGCTCTACGTGCCTTAAATTCGAAAGGAGTACACCCTTCTTTCAGAATCTTTTTCGTCTTAATCACCATGTAATTAGTCTAACTCATTTTTAGAGATTCCGCACAAAGTTTAGTAGTCGGGCTGTATTACGCAAGGACATTTACATTTTTTTTTTAGAAGAGTCTTGAATTTGATTTGGGTGTGAAAAGAACCACTTTACTCAACTACTATTTCTAGTTAAAATATTCAAAGATATAAAGTTCAAGATCACAATAGGCTTTTTTTTTTATCTTTTTGTCACTAAGACTTGTAAAAGCAAGTTCTATTTTGCCAATAAAACATTATAATTATCTATGTAAGATGAAATTACACTAGATATTTATTGAATATTTCTAGATATATGATTATTGATTGTATGATGAATTTTTTTTTTTTTTTTTAACTTTTATTATGATATTTACAACTGTATTAGTATGAATACATCAAGTAAATGAGTACAGAGGAATTTAATATCATGAAACACGCTTGTTGAGAAACTACCCATTGGTAGCACTCAATAATTTGTCTGCATGAGGAGATCACGAGGCCATTATGATGAAATTAAACTGAATATTTATTGAATATTTCAAGATAGATGATCACTGAATAGTTACATACAATATTGAATGAAACTTATATAGAACTTAAACTAGGAAGACTAATAGTTAAAAACTGAGGCGACAGTAGTTTCATAACTATTTTTTTTTTTTTAAAACTTATTTATTGAAAAATATTACAATCTGTCTCTAGGACATTTATAATAGAGTTCACAGATCACATTCACACTCTATGTACAATAAACAAAATAACTTATACAGAAAAATAATATATATACAGTAAATAAGAATAAAATAACCTAAAAATAAATAAATAAAAAGAACACATACATACCTATATACAATATTTACAATTTGGCGGGAGAACTCCAAACCAGACTTGTCCCTCCAACTGTGGAGCATGACTCCAGTTCCCTGCACTCCTCTCTCAACCGCGTCACTAGTGCTAAACCCAGTGGAGATTGAGCAAGAGTGCTTTAGCCTCATACACTCATGTCGTGAGTGGAAAATTTGGCCATTGCTATTAAATGAGAATAAGAGGCGACTTTTATTATATAACTGCATTTATGTCATTCAAAAACTTTATCCAATCACGGGCGTTATCTTAAATAATCTAAAAAAGAAAGTAGTTTGCGATCCTTTATTTATTTATTTTTTGATTGATATTTACAACTGTATACATATACAATAAGTAAATCTGCTAAAATAATAAATAAAGCATGATAAAAACTTGTAAAGAAACTACCCATTGGTAGCACTTTAAAAAATTAAATTAATTTAGAAGGTCCCTTGGCCATCTTCCTTTCCGACGCCTGGAGTTGTAAGGAATTGTTTTGGATGATAGGTTATGAACTAGAGGGTTAGAGTGACAAAGGAGTTTGGAATTAAAAGAGGAGTACCTTAGTCGAGCCAAGTCTTCAACGAAGGGAACATTGAGGTCTTTATGAATAATTTTATTTGTGACATAATAAGAAGCATTAAGGATTTTACGGAGGATTTTGGATTGTAAGGATTGGATAAGGGAAGAATTAGATGGTTTTATAGAGCCCCAAAGCTCTATTACATATGTCCAAATGGGCCTGATGATGGAAGTGTATATGAGTTTGTTTTTTTTGTAGAATATTGGAAGTTTAGAGCGTTTGTCAAGTGATGCAGTAGTCGGAAGTTTCTTGTCTTTTCAATCTAGTATGAGGATTCCAAGTAAGACGTTTCTAAAGGAGTCCTAGGTAACGGATCTGTTCCACAGGGATAAGGGGAATATGGTTAAAGGATACAGTAGGACAGGATGTAGAATAATGTACGATCCTAAACTAATTCATCTTCGCTTAATTGCACATGCACTTCCTTCTTCGAATAATTTGCACTTGAAGTTAATGTGCCTTGGGTCCTTCAAGCATTGGCATGTTGGACAGTGACCCTTCTTAGCCATACCCATTAGATGTAGATATTTATTAGTTCTGATGATTTATCCTAAACCCGGTCAGCTTTACTATACTGGAGCGGTTGAGATGAGATGTAAGAGTCGCAAACCATGAAACCAGTGCTATCTTCTGTTGAACTGTATGATGGTCCTTACCCTCCGAAGCTAATTCCCAGTCGTAGAAATGCTGCCAGTCTTTCATTTTTTTTCCTTTCACTACTCTTATAAAATTCAGTAAAGGAACCTTAGCATTTATTCGATGTAGTTGGTTTGAATCGCCGTTTTGTCTGGCATTTCATTTCCTTATATTCCTACGTGTCCCGGCACACACTGGAAAAAGTAATTGTTGCTGGCGTTGTATATTAATGATATGGTTTTAAAGGAAATGTGTGTTAGTGCTTTATTTTGATAAATTAAATATAGGTGTTTACATGCAGTTGCTCAGTCTGTGAGAATAACTATTTTTTTTTTATGTATATATTTTCGCTGTATATTATGGCTTTAAGAATAGCATACAGTTCGGCGATGAAAGTATCTAGGTTATCCGATGGTTGACTGCTAATGTTGCAGATAGGATGGGAATTGAGAACGGCTACAACTTGTACCAGAATAGTATAAAATTCCTCATGTCAAATGTCAACTCATGATTCTGGAGAACGGCAAGATGGTGTCTCTTGCGGATTTAATAACTGCCTCCCAAATACCACCGAAATGATGAGATGCAGGAGAAGTAAAGGTCTACTTTTTACTCGTCCAACTTAAATGGTTAGAAATGGTTTCACACTGGCCCTTAACAAATTGATAAAGCTCCTTCAATTTCTTGGACTTCTTCTACAGGCTCAACTTCCTCAGGTTCATTTTCCACATCTCCCCAACTTCTTTTTTTCATGTATGCTTCCTCCTTCTGGCGATGTCCTCCTCTTCAGTATCGGAACCGGCAACCTCAAGGTAACTCATCTTCTCCCTTCTTGTCCGTTTCAGTGGTTCCTCTTCGTTCTCAGAGAGTCCATACCTAATCTTCGGCCTTTAAATTTCGGTTTTCTTAGGTCGGTCAGAATCTGAATCTAGGAGCATCTTCTTCTTCCTTTTTTTACTTCTTGAAGATTTAATCCTATTGTATGTTTTCGTTTTCGTTTTAATTCTTCCCCAAGTTGTATCGTTCAATTCTGGGCCTGAACTTGCCCAAATTCTGTGGGTTTTCTTACTCCTAGGCTCATCACCTGATTCTGAATCATCATTCAGAAACTATTTATCTATTCTTGATATTCTATATCTCGATGACCTTCTCACAGGTTGCCTTCTTCCCATAGAATCGCCGCCATCGCCAGGTTCAGTAGTTGAGAATTTTTTTTCCTCGCTGCTACCTTTAGAATATTCGTCTGAATCGGCATCGTCTTCACTCTGTTTCTCTAAATCGGTTAATTTCTTTGGCTTTTTCCTCAAAGATGGATGAGTGATGTGTTTTTCGGAACAACTGGTGGCCTCCAATTTTCACTTTGTTTTTCATCCTCAGGTTTTGGTTCTTCTTCGATGTTAGCAGTCTCGTATGTCTGGTCCGCTTTCCTTTCCGCCTCCACAATGTTGGAAATGCCTTTCTCCCGGCCCATATTACCAGCACCTTTCACAGATTCCATTTCATCCATTTTTGCAGCATAGTCCATCTATGCACTTATACTCCGTATCTCTCCTAAATATATTTTCCACATTCCTAAATCTGCGTAGAGCTATCTCTCTAGTGGAATCAAGGCTAAACGGGTGGTCAGAACGGAACGGAAGCGAAACAATGAATCCACCTTGGAGATCACGAGTGTATGTATTTATAAAGTGATGTTCGCAAAATGCATCTTCAGGATTCAGCGGAATCGAAACTGTGACTTCCTCAGTCTCCCAAAATCGCTTTGATTCCTCCTGTAAGGAAGGGCTGGTCTGCGTGAAAATAAATACGTATTGAAGGTATATGGCTTTGGCTTTCCGAAAGAGTGTCCCCAAATAATACTCATCCTAATGAGTTATGAATAGCTTTCGGTTGACCCTTATGAAATATAACAGGGTCACTTAAAAACTCACCGTACATCTCAGCACCCAGAAGCAAATCAAATTTTGCTGGCGTATGAAATTGAGGGTCTCCTAGTTCTACTGATGCAAATTCATTCCGTACTTCTTGAGACACGGAAAACGAAGGCAAAATTCCACTTATGCAGGGCAATACTCTGGCTAAAACTCATATACATATATATATATTTCTATTTCTCGTTGAACCTAACTTCACTTTAACTTCAGCAGAAGATGAAGATATAGAAGTATTACCTACTCCAGACACCACAAGAGGACTAGCCCGGAAACGAAGGGGCAACTTTTTCATTAGATCAGTGGTAATTAAATTAATTTGTGAACCTGGATTTGTCACCATTCTGCATGAATACCACTGACCTGAACTTGAACAAGTTCTACCTAACGCAGTACCCAGAAGTACCGGTGAGCTGTGAGCATGGCACGAAAATGCACGAGAATCGTTTGTTAATTGAGACTGTGATGGCTCAGTGTTTGAAGCTTTATGAAACATTGTATGGTGACTCTTTTTTCCACAAACTTGGCAACATCCCTTACTTTGACAATTTGGTAAGCGAAGAGGTCCCGTACAAGAAAAGCATAAATCAAACTTCTTTAACAAGTCATAAAGACCTTTAACATCAGCATCTATAATATAAGCCCAAGGGTAATTTATAATTTCATGGCTCGATTTACAAACTGGGCATTCTTACTTAAATTTTTACTTATTCGGTCCATTGTGATTGCTGGCTGAAAATTTTTCTCGTTGGACTTTAGGCTGGGTGCTTTTAGAAGGCTGAGAACACATTCTTGAGACTTTGACTTGTGACCTAACAAACTTGCAAAATTCTTAAAAGTTAGGAACAGTCTCTTCGCTGAGACTATTCTCAAATATTCTTCTTGTATTCGGATCTACAACGTTCATTCCAAGATGCAGGAAAATAAAATCAGCGAGGTTGTGGAGTATAAGATTTTTTAAGGCGCTGTAATTATCTTCAAATGTAACCAGAAAGCTTCTAAAGATGGAAGAAGTATCATTATTATAGAACAGAAAATGATTTAAATGGTATAATTTTGTTAAGATGGTAGGCCGCAATGATCCTTTTATTATTTTAGCGCTTTACTAATTTATCATAGGCCAAGCTGTAATTATCTGCTTTAAACTCAATTGAAGAAATGGCCTATGAAGCAGGATGAACTAAAAGCGATTTGAGGTATGTAAATTTTACTATATCTGTATAATTTATATGACGAATTAAGGCATAGAATAATGATTTAAATGAGGAAAATTGTTCGTACTGACCGGAAAATTGAGAAATTTGTAAATCTAGGAATTTAGGGTACACTACTGGTTCAGACATGGGTTGAGAAGTATGAGCTCAGCTTTAATCAATTTCTCGTGCACAATTTTTATTCCATAATAAAGTTGTTCCGCCGTTAAAGCTGGTGCGTTTACTTTTATTCTATATTCTTCATCTAATGATTTATTTAGCAGGGAAATCTTGTTCAACGCTGCTTCAAATTCCTCCAGCTGTGCTTTATTTTCTGAAGCCCTAACCATAAAAATTTGCTTTCTGTCAGGGAGACCCTTAATCATATCGTATGTGGTTTGTATTCGAAGAAACATCCTTTCCTTTCTATCATTTATAGCTTTAAGTCCCTCAATACCCTTAATCGGCGCCAACTTCAAAGTTGTTGAGAGAAAATAAAATAAAATTCAAATTAAATTTTAATTGTTGAAGGCACCCGGGATTGCTGTACAAACTCCGAAAATTCCTACCATCTACCTACTTCCTTATTATCTGTTCCTACCTTACTGATAGATACTTTAAAGTAAGTCACAACAATGTGTATACATCCCGTTTTTCCCAGTCTGCAGATGTTCCTCAAGGTAGTATCCTAGGTCCTATCCTTTACACAGTTTATACAGCTGACATCCCAACCCATCCCAACACTGCCATCACCACATATGCTGATGACACATGTATCCTATCAGTCAATAACGACCCATCTATTGCATCCCAAACCCTTCAATCCCACATCACAAACCTTGAAGAATGGTGTCAGAACTGGAGAATTAAAATAAATTCCAATAAATCCCATCAAATTACCTTCACCCTTCGTCGTAAACCAATGACTTCCTGTCCTTCAGTATCCTTTAACAACACCTCACTTATTCCTGTTGAACAAATCCGTTACCTAGGACTCCATTGGACAAACGTCTAACTTGGAATCCTCATACCAGACTGAAACGACAAGAAACCGCTCGACGTTTCCGACTACTTCAACACTTACTAGACAAACGCTCTAACCTTCCAATCAATTATAAAAGACTGATTTACATGACTATAATAAGGCCTATTTGGACTTACGGGGTTGAGCTATGGGGCTCCACCAAGCCTTCAAATTCCTCTCGCATACAGTCCTTGCAATCCAAAATCCTTCGTAAAATCCTCAATGCTCCTTACTTTGTTACAAATAAAATTATCCATAATGACCTTAATGTTCCTTATGTATCAGATTTGGCCCAATCCAGATATCTGTCCTTCCATAATAAACTTCATAACCATCCCAACCCTCTTGTCTCTAACCTTGCTTCCTATTCGATTCCTGATAACCCTCCGAGGCGTCTGAAAAGAAGATGGCCACGTGATCTTCTAATATAGACATATTATTAGAGTGCTACCAATGGGTAGTTTCTCAACATGTGTTCCATGTCTTTATACCAATGTGCAAATTTACTAGATGTATTTTTTGTATACAGTTGTAAATATCATTTAAAATAAATAAAAATAAAAAAATTGTTGAAGGCAAAACCTAATTTTATTCAAATTAAAACTTAATTACTTAAGGCAAAACCCAATTTTATTCAAAATTAAATTTTAATTGCTGAAGGCAAAACTCAATTTTATTCAAATTAAAATTTAATTGGTTAACGCAAAACCCAATTTTATTCAAAATTAAATTTTAATGATCAGTAACCAGGCCTTTTGTTCAAAATAAATTCAAAGTTCAGCAAAGCAGATCTTTTATTCAAAACAAATTCAAAGTTCAGCAAAAGCAGGTCTTTTGTTCAATACAATTTCAAAGTTCAGCAGCCAGAAAGCAAAGATTAACATAAGTATTAACGAGTCACCTAATTCCAGCAAGTCACTATTTGTTCTTTCCTGAATATTCCTGGAAACTTATCTGGAAACTACTTGACTTCCCCAAATACGTAACGAAAGCATTAGATCTATTAGTTTTTTTTTTTAGATTATTAAAACACTTTATTCAGAAATATTACAATTTGTCACAGTTAAGGACACTTATAATAGAGTTCAGAGATTGCATTCATACCGTATATACAAAAATATAAATAAATAAAGTAATAACAAAAGAATAAGAAGAAAGAACAAAAGAGTAAAGAAAAAAAAATATATATATATACACATAAGTAAATAAAAATAGAAATAAAAGTAAAACAAACACCTTATATAAAACATACATTATTTACAATTTGCCAGGTGATCTCCGAACCAATCCTGTCCCCTCCACATGTGGAGGGAAAAGGGAGGCTTAGGAGATCCCTACGCTTCTCCCTCAGCCACTTCACTGGTATTTTAAACCAGCGGAGGATGAGTAAGAGCGCTACAGCCACAGACACTCATGACTTGAGTGGAGAATCTGGCCATTGCTAGAACTCCAAAATATCCATATTTACAAAAGGTCTCGTGGCCACTGCCGCTTTAACCTACGAAGGGGATTGTAGGGATGGGTGGTGCTTGATAGGGATTGTACAACGGGATTTGGGTGATGAGAAAGGTTCTGGTGAAATTTGGAAAATTTGGCTGGGATAAGATCAAGAATAAATGGGATATTAAGGTCATGATGTAGGGTTTTATTGGTTACATAGAAGGGAGCATTGACTATTGTACGGAGGACTTTAGACTGAAAGGATTGAATGCGTTTGATGTTAGAAAATTTGGCTGTTCCCCATAGTTCTAGTCCGTAAGTCCAGATGGGTTTCAGTATTGTCTTGTAGATCAGTAATTTGTTTTCACCAGAAAGTTTAGATTTTCTATTCAGTAGTCTATATAGCTGGCCATATCGTCTGTTAAGTTCCTGTCTTTTAAGTCGAGTATGTGGATTCCATGTTAGTCGTCTGTCTAAGAGAAAGCCAAGATACCGGACTGTATCTGAGAAAGGAAGCTGGATGGAGTTAAAATAAACTGGTGGGCAGGTATTACGCCGAAGGGTGAAGGTAATGTGTTTACATTTAGATTCGTTTACCTTAATGCGCCATTTCTTACACCAGTGTTCAATCAGGAAGAGGTGCCTTTGTAAGTTTGCGGACGCTGTTTCAGGATCTGAGTTGGAAGAAAGGATAGCAGTGTCATCAGCGAAAGTTGCCAGGAGGGTATCGGGATGGACAGGAATATCAGCGGTAAAGAGAATGTAAAGGATGGGGCCCAAGACGCTGCCTTGAGGAACGCCAGCCTCAATTGAGTAACAGTCGGAGAATTCGGTGCCACAGCGAACTCGGAAGGAGCGGTCGGAAAGATAGGATCGGAGTACTAGGTATAAGGACTGTGGTAGATGGATTTTAAGCTTGAAGAGTAATCCGGCGTGCCATACCCGGTCAAAAGCTTGCGCTATGTCCAGAAATGCACCCGAGCAATACTGCTTGCTTTCTAGGGTTGAGGATATATGGTCAACAACTCGGAGTCCTTGCTGGACAGTGGAATGTTGGGAACGAAATCCGAATTGATGAGTAGGAAGGTTATAGGATTCAATTATAGGTAGGATTCGTTTCAGTAGGATCTTTTCAAAAATTTTTGAGAGGATTGGGAGTAGGCTAATTGGTCTATAGGATGCTGTATTGTTGGAAGGTTTGCCTGGTTTCAAGAAGAGGACGATGGTGGAATGTTTCCATAAAAGAGGGAAGTGGGTAGTTCGTAGGATGCAATTGTATATATATGTAAGAAATATGATGGCTTTAGATGGAAGTTGTCGAAGGATCTGTGGGGTTAGAAGGTCATATCCAGGAGATTTGCGAGGTGTGATTTTCCGTAAAAGGTATTTGACCTCAGAGGGATTAACAGCTTTAGGTGGTAAGGAGAGTGGGATAGGTATTGAGAGGGATTCTTCTACTTTTACTGTGTGGCTGGGATGGGATTCTGGATGAGGAGCGAAAGTATAGGAAAGGTGTTTGGCAAATTCCTCGGCTTTATCTTCATCAGATGCTGCCCAGGAGCCATCATCTCGTCGAAGAGGGTGGGAAATATGATGGGATTTGAGGATTTTTCTGGTGATATTCCAAAGGGAATTATCATGAGCAGAGAGTGTGGTGAGGTAGGAATTGAATGATTGGGATCTGAAGGTGGCTAATTCTTTTTTTAATTTTTTACAGTGATAATTGTAGGAGTGGCGGTCGGCTGGATGTCTGGTACGTTGCCATAATAATCTGGCACGGCGTTTTATGTGGATTAGGTCAAGGAGGTGTTGAGGTAAATTATGTTTCTTAAGGATTTTTGAGGAGTGATCAGGGGAGGAAGCAGTCCAGACTGCTTCTTGAATTTTGGTAGTGAAGGAATGTACTGCATTGTCCAGGTCTTCAGAGGTTTTCAGGGTTACTCTGAGGTCAATTTTATCGGAGAGGATTTGATGAAAGAGTTTCCAGTTAACTGGGCCTCTGATGAAGGACGGAGGAGAGGGTTTAGGAATAGGAGCTAGTGATACTTGGAGTATTAATGGGCTGTGGTCTGAGGAAAGCTCGTCAAGACGGGCAACGGAATGGTTGAGAGCACCTAAACCATTATGGATAAAGAAATCGAGGATATCGGGATTACGGTTAGGATCAGTGGGCCAGTAGGTAGGTGAGTTGGGTGGAAGAAGGGTAAAATTTTGGGAATTGAGTACAGACAGCAATGTTCGACCACGAGAATTCGTGGTTCTTGAACCCCATTGTTGATGCTTGGCGTTTAAGTCTGCACCCAAGATGAAATGATGTCCTAAGGAAATGAGGAAGGAACTAAATTGGATATTGGAGATGGATTGGTTTGGAGGGCAATACGCTGATGCAACGGTAATAGGAAAGGAGAAGGTTTTGATTACGACTGCGGTGGATTGTAGGAAATCGTGTGTAGGCAGTGGGAGTAGGTGATGGGAGAGGGATTGGTGCACAATGACTGCAGTACCGGCATGTGCTCTACCGTCAGGATGGTCGGTACGGTAAGTTATGTATTGTGGTATTTTTAGGAGCTGTTTTTTAGTCAGTCGAGTTTCCGTTATTAGGGCTACGTCTACGTTCTTGTCTTGTAGTAAGGCTGTTAGTTCGTGTATGTGATTTCTAACACCATTCGCATTCCAAAGGAGAATGGATATGGGTTTGATGGAAGTCATTTAAGGATTTTTTAAAGGAGGGATAAGGTGAGATACTAGGTTAGTGAGAAGTGATATCAGTGGGGTAACAAGGGATTTAAATTCTGAAAGAAAGGATGTCAATAAGCTGGTTAGATCTGTAGCATTAGGCGGTGGAGGAACATATTGGATTTGATGTTGGTGAGGTTGTTGTTGATTAGGTACATTAGGTGGGATAGGATATTGAGATTGGGGTTGAGTTTGTTCTTGCGGCAGGGCCTCACATACATTAGTCGGGTCTCTACCCCCAAGTAGCTTGGCAAAAGAAACCTTAGAGTTCACAATTTTAGCGGGTCCTCTTCTTGGTTTAGGTGTATCATCAGGGTCCCTGGGTTTCATATATCTCGCTTTAAGATTTTTATAAATTTGGCAGCCTTTGTAGTTGGCTGGATGGCCTTCCAGGCATAGGGCACAGACTGCTGGTTCTGTAATTGGTTTATTACACTCGCCAGACTTGTGTGTTTTACCACATTTCACGCAGCGTGGTAAGTGGTGGCAATAAGACTTGGTGTGGCCATATGCTTGGCAATTATGGCACTGGATGAACTCTCTTTTTGGGTACGGTTTTTCGACCTTTACGCTGGTGTAGAAAATTCTATTCACATCGTATATTTTTTCGATCCCAGGCGATGGCTCTAGATCGACGAAAAATAAGGGCAATGGGATTTTATTCTTTACACCTGGTTGTTCTTTATTTTCTTTTAAAACATTGGTTATCTGACGTATTTTGAACCCTAACGCCGTTAACTCTTCTTTAATCACTTCTATTGGGGTTGAGGAGTGTAAATTTCTTATTACAACTCGTAGTGCTCTTTCCTGTTTCAACTGGTATGTGTGAAAGTCCGCATTTGTGTCTGTTAAATATTTTACGATTTTTCGGTACGCTTCAGGTGTGGCCGGTATTATTTTTGTATCATTTATTCTGTTTAGGCATGTATAGCTACCTGGGCAGATTTTATTAAGTTGAGTACACAACAACTGGAAATTTCTCAAATTTTTGACAAAGATAGGAGGTGGGCGTGGTTCTCGAGGTATAGGTGCATCTTCCATTTCTTCCCTGTCATTTTCAAGCACCTGGTATGGATTAGGTGTAAAAAATGGAGATTCCATTTCTTGTGAAGACGTACTTGGCAGTGGTTGAGACACAGATTCTTGAGTGTTCGCTGGAGGAGTTCCGGGGGGTGTTAATCGCTTACTACGACGTGTTTTCTGTTTAGGCGGTGAATTACGTGGGGTAGAGCCAACTGAATGGGACCTCTTAGTTGACATTACTTGGTGGTAATATCGCATATAAAAAAAAAAGAAAGGGAAAAAAAAATAAATAAATAAAACTACGTCTGCGTGTTATTACAATGGATGAACCACCGGCTGAGAACCAGCCAGTTACGTGGCAGGCCACAACTGGAGAGGGGAGCCGTCAGCTGTTATGGCTATAGAGATTAAGCCTATAGACGCTAAATCACTAAATTCACTGTCTGTAATAGTACACAGTAAATAACA
Organism: Nezara viridula; assembly: GCA_928085145.1. Lineage (NCBI taxonomy): Eukaryota > Metazoa > Arthropoda > Insecta > Hemiptera > Pentatomidae > Nezara > Nezara viridula. Next base: position 166,792,159 of record OV725078.1, on the reverse strand, counting down.
ACACTACTCACTGTGGTGTTAGTCCATTGTTGTTGTTTTGATGTCTGCTTAACTAGTTTTTTTTTAAAAAAAGTAAAACTGAGCACTTATTCTACTAAAAAATAGTAAAACTGTGGGACACGACGTGAAATGTGGGTATTCAAATCAAGCGCATGCGCAGAGATCTATTAGTTAAAGTATATTTTTGAAAACCGTGGTTATTAGGCGAAATACGAATATTAGGCTGTTAATATATAATTTTTATTAAAAAAAAAAAAAATTTAATTTTTATTACTCTGGCGCCCCCAAATATGCAACAAAGCAATAAACGACGTAAGTTATATAAAAAAAAACTAATTAATAGGCGTATTACGAACATCAGCCAGAAAATAGACGATTTTAATATAACCTCTCATAACCTATCAGACAATTTTCCTCTTTTACGAGGAAATTGCTAATATTGCTAATATGCAAAACATCGCTAATAGGAAAAAAAACTATTTAATCGCGTCCGGTGGACCAAAATATTTAGGCAACTTTTCTAATTAAGGCAAATAACTCTCATGAGTTTCAATAAGGCAACATTCAAAATTATGGGCAACATTCTACTTCTATGCAGTGGATACAATCTCTTAATGGATTGGTAGGTTATACTGACTGTGCAAAAAATAGCTTACCGTCTTTATGCCAGATTAGATCGTTTGGTTACCTTGAGTGCCCTCAGGTGCCGGTGGTGGTGTGACCAGGGTGGCTGCAAGTGAAGAAATGACACCGAGAAAACCGGCAGCTGGTTTGGATTAAGTTTTATCTTTTAGATCATCTGATCTGCCCCCATAACTTGCCGTAACGCGGAAAACTCAAACCATTTTTGGAACAGACAACTGCATCAACAGATGGGTAGAAATAAATGAATTAAATCTAAATATAGATAAAACAAAGGCTATTCTCATCGGGTCCAGACATCTTCTAATTAGATGTCTAGGGTATCTAATTTGCCCTCTCTACTTTACCTCAACAACCGTCCCATCCATTTTTTCCCTACAGTCTAAAACCTAGGAGTAACCTTTGACCAGAACCTCTACTGGAATAACCATATCTCCCAGGTTACCCGAAAATCCATAACTGTCCTTAAACAACTCCTAAGATTCGGTGATTGTTTTCCAATTATATTACTGTTTAGTTTCAATCTACTGCACAATTGAAATAGCAACAATCAGTTAATTAGTTTGTATTTTTTATTATTTTAGGCCAGACTAATACCCATAAATTTGTAAAACCGTTGTACTTAAGGGACTGTAGTCCCGGGATAAAATTATTATTTCATTTATTTTCATTCATTCATAGTTTAAATTAGTTACAAAACATTGTATTTATGTCAAAAGTAATATCTAAACGTTTATTAACTTTCTAAAAAATTAATTTCCACTGAAAGTTGTGTAATACACTGCATTAGGTTTTTCATTTTATTTTTGTTCCTTAAAATTCTTTTCTAAAAATTGTTTATTGTAATATTTTAAATTATATTCTGTATAATAGTTGACTCAATTTATTCTTATATAATTGATTATTTATCAATTAATAATTCACAATGTACCGTTAATACTTACCCATTCAGAGATTTATCATGATAACATTTTTACCTTATTTAATTAAAAAATCTAATGGCCTCTTTGATACCTTGGACTTGTTTTTTGAAAAAAAAAAAATCTTTTAAAACTGCTGATAATATATAACGCCTTCCAGATATTTATTTCTTCTCCGATCTATAAAATAAGCCATTCAAAAACTTGTCAATTGGAAAAATTGTACGGAAGCCGTAGTTTGATGTAATTATAATATTAATTATATTATATTAATTCATGTTTTATCGCTAATTTTCTTTCTTCAATTTTCTTTTAATTCAAAGAATGTTTTTGTTAATATCTCACAAATATATTAAGGTTTAGAGGTATGATGTAAAACTTATGTTAGTCATAAGTAAAACTACACACTTTAAGTAAAATTAAATTTAAAAAAAAAATGTTTCAGGAAACAACCCATTCACTCTCAAAGGATCGAAAACTGGCGTATTTATTGGAGCTTGTTTCAGCGAGTCTGAAAAGACATGGTTCTACGAAAAGTTTCAAGTTGACGGATTTGGTGTAACTGGTTGCGTACGATCTATGTTGGCCAACAGGATATCCTACGCTTATGGATTTGATGGTAAAATTGTTTATTTTATAACTTTCTTTTATATATATAAGATTTCAGTAATTTTTTCTTTAATAGAGGAAAAGCAGAACTATTAACTTTTATATTATATTCTTAACATTGTATGAGATTATCATACAAATACAAAGGGCCGTAGAGTGCGATTCTGTATGTTAAATTAAACTAGTATCATATCTATTGACTGCTGATTTTATAAGTCATTCACTTAAATTATTTTATATGTAAATTCTTTATTTGAATATTAGACATTGTTCGCTTACTAATATAAAAAAACATCATTGAATTAATTTAACCAGTGTATAATGATAACGTAATATATATACAAATTAATCCCCTAAATTGTAACTTTCATATTTCTTGAAATGTTTGTTTATGTTAAGTAAAACGGCGACAACCTTTTTCTAATATTATTTTAATACGTTCATTATAATTTATAAAAATTATAATATATATATGTATATATGTGTGTGTGTGTGTGTGTGTGTGTGTGTGTGTGTGTGTGTGTGTGTGTGTGTGTGTGTGTGTTTGTGTGTGTGTGTGTGTTTAATAATCGCAAGAATATTGTTCATAATAAGTAAGTTCTACCATTACAAACTAAAGAGCTAATAATTCTTCCTTTAGTTATGCTATAGCATAATTGGTTCACAAAAAAATTGATTTAAATTATTGTACGTAAAATTATGTAAAAAAAGAAAACGGGTGTACCTTTTCAATAATGATATTTACAATAAATTGAAAAATAAAAAAAAGTAACAACTATGAAACAGCATAACAATAAGAAATCTATTGCAATATGAAACCCTGCGTATCTTTCACGGTAGTCCTCTGAACAATCACCTATATCTAAACATATATATTATAATGTTAATTTTTTCAAAATAAGCATAACGAATACTTATTAAATTAAATTCACCGAATACTGAGACTACTAAAAAAAGTAAACAACTCTTAGAATAAATATCATAAAAGAAAAATATCACACCTTATTCATTAATAGAAGGGGAATATCTTTTGGAAGCAAATATCTCTGCCTTCTATATTATTTAGTTTCTGCTGATTATTTTCGCATCCCTACATAAATATTGTAATTGATACCTGAACAATAATAATAAGAATGAGTTTATTTATAAATTTACTGCAGATTGTTTAACATACATTAACAATAGAAAAGATTTTCTGTGATCTAAAATCTTGTGGACACAAGAGTTATTAATATATTTTTTTGGGAAGAATCTGCTTGTAATTTGATATTTTTCATATATAGAACTATAATTACATCTGATTCTCGTCGACGAACTAACAGCTTTACTTCTAGACAAAAATATTGACGTAGCCCTAATTACAGAAACTCGACTGACCGACTAGAAAATAGCTTTTAAAAATTCCACAGTAAATAACACACCGTACTGACCATCTTAACGGCAGAGCACATGCCGGTACTGCTGTCATCGCACACCAATCCCTCTCTCATCACTTACTCCCATTACCTCCTCAAGATTTCCAACAATCAACCGCTATCGTAATCAAAACCTTCTCCTTTCCGGTCACTCTTGCATCAGCGTAATGCCCTCCTAACATATCCATATCAAAGTCCAGTTCAGTTCTCTTCTCAACTCCTTAGGTCATCACTTCATCCTGAATGCAGACTTAAATGCCAAGCATCAAGAATGGGGTTCAAAAACCACAAATTCTCGTGGCAGAACATTGCTGTTTGCACTCAATTCCCAACGTTTCAGCATCCTTCCACCAAACTCACCTACCTACAGGCCCAGTGACCCTAACCACAATCCTGACATCCTTGAGTTTTTCGTCCACAGTGGTTTAGGTCCCTTCAATCATTCCCTTGCACGTCTTGACAAACTTTACTCAGATCATAGTCCATTAATACTTCAATTATCAATAGTTCCTATTCCTAAACCCCCTCCCAGTTAACTGGAAATATTTTCATTGAATCCTTTCCGATAAAATTGACCTCAGAATATCCCTTAAAACTCCAGAAGACCTTGGTAATTCCGTACATTCCTTTACCACCACTATTGAACAATCAATCTGGACTACTTTCTTCCCAAATCTCACCTCACAAAAATTCCTAAGAAATCAAATTTACCTTAATACCCGCTAGAAATAATTCACAACAAGCGCCATGGGAGAATATTATGGCAACGCTCAAGACATCTCACCGATTGTCGCTCCTATAATTATTACAGTAAACGATCAAAGCAGGAATTGGTTACCTTCAAATACCAATCCTTCAAATACTTTACTTTTCTCTCTGTTCATGGCAATTTCCTATGAAAGATCACCAACGAAATCCTAAAATCCCATCATATTTCCCATGCCCTCCGTAGATACGATGGGTCCTGGCAGCGTCTGATGAAGACAAAGCAGAGGAATTCGTCAGACACCTCTCCAGACCATTCACCTCTTATCCGTAATACAACCGCACCCATACCACACCACAGTAGAGGAATTCCTCACATCACCCATTCCACATTCCTTACTCCCTAAAGCAGTTAATCCTTCTGAGGTCAATCATCAACTGCAAAAACTTCCTCTTAGTAAATCTCCTTGATATGACCTCCTTACCTCTCAAATCCTCTGACAACTCCCTCCTAAAGCTGTTATATTTCTCACATACTTATACAATTCCATCATAAGAACCACACACTTCCTATACTCAAAAACCAGGCAAATCTCCCAACATCTCGACGTCCTACTGACAACTAGCCTACTTCCAATCCTCTCAAAAATCTTCGAAAAGATCCCCCTGAAACGAATCCTATCCTTTATGAAATCCCAAAATCTTCCTTCCTATCAGTTCGCATTTCGTTCACAACACTCCACAGTCCAACAAGGACTTCGAGTGATCGATTATATTAGCGCTGGAAAGGAAGCAATATTGCTCGGGTGCATTTCTGGACATAGCTCAAGCTTTTGACCGGGCATGGCACGCCGGGCTTCTTTCCAAGCTGAAAATTCATCTACTCCGGTCCTTAAACCTAATCTTCCGCTTATACGTCTTTGATCGCAACTTTCTAGTTCACTGTGGTACATAATTTTCCAATTCCTACAAAGTTGAAGCCGGTATTCATCAAGGTAGCGTCTTGGGCACCGTCCTTATATCTTTTTTACCGCTGATATCTCTGTCCATACCAATACCTTGCTGACAACATTTGCTGATGACACTGCCATCCTATCATCCAACTCATATCTATAAATCCAAATAGCATCCATAAATCTCCAAAGACATCTCTCCCTGATTGAGCTCTGGTGTAATAAATGGCGCATCAGAATAAACTAATCCAAATGCAAACACATTACCTTCACGCTCCAGCGCAGATTCTGTTTACCAGCCCACTTTAATTCCACCCTGCTTGCTTTTTCAGACACTGCCTGGTATCTTGGCTTTATATTATACCGAAGACTAACGTGGAACCCACATACTAGACATAAAAGACAAGAACTTAACAGAAGTTACGGCCCAATTATACAGGCTAGTGACTAGAAAATTTCAACATTCTGTTGACAACAAATTACTGATATACAAGACAATCCTGAAACCTATTTGGGCCTACGGACTTGAACTTTGGGGGACAGCTAAATGTTCTAACATTAATCCGCATCCAATCCTTTCATTCCAAAGTCCTCCGAACAATAGGCGATGCTCCGTTCTATGTAACCAACAAAACTCTACATCATGACCTAAATATCCCCATTTGTCCTAGACCTTATTCCTGAAATTTTTTCCAAATTCCATCTGAACCTTACAAATCATTCAAATCCCCTTGCACAATTACTATCTAGTTCTACTCATCCTACAATCCTCCTCGAAAGTTGAAGTGGCTGTGGCCCATAGATCTTTGGTAGTATATATCTTGGAGTTCTGGCAATAGCCAGATTCTCTATTCAAGACATGAGTGTATGTGGCTAAAGCGCTCTCACTCAATCTCCACTGGCTTTAGCAACAGTGACGTGGTTGTGCGAGTAGCTCAGAGATCTCTTGAAGTCCTCCTTTCCCCCCTGTAGTTGGAGGGACAAGCCAGGCTTGGGGTTCCCTGCCTGATTGTATATATTTTATGTACGTATGACTGAGTTTTTATGTTTATAATTTCTTTATCTTTAGGTTATTTAATTTTTTGTTGTATATAGTTGTTGATTATTATTTAGTTATTTTACTTTTGTTAATTTTATGTTTTCTGTATACATGGTGTGAATGTGTTCATATCTCCCTTTAATTATTGCCCACGCTATAGATTATTATATTTCTAAACAAATAAAAAAAAACTCTATAATTATATTTAATAAAAATGAAAAATGTACATTTTTTAAAGGTTACATTTTTACATTTTTAATAAAAGGGTACATTTTTAAATGTATTATATTTACTAATTTCAACAGATTTACTTGTATTTTCTATTGAGCTTTACCTGTTCAATCAAAAGCAATTTTCCATTGTTAACACTATGACTTGATAGGTCCTAGCTACGCAGTAGACACGGCATGCTCTTCGAGCATGTACGCCGTGGAACAGGGCTACAACGCTATCAGGGAGGGCTACTGCGACAGTGCCATTGTCGGAGGATGCAATCTCTGCCTCCACCCCTACGTGTCCTTGCAATTTGCCAGGCTTGGGGTCCTGTCACTTGATGGAAAGTGCAAGGTCTTCGACGAACATGGTATTTAAATTCATAATATTCACAAAATATTGTAAAGTTTAAACGATCTCTCATAATTAATTTCATATTACCATTTTAGCAAACGGTTACTGCAGATCAGAAACTATTGGCTGTATATTTTTGCAAAAGAAAAGAAACGCACGAAGAATTTATGCGACAATGATTCACGTGAAAACTAACTGCGATGGTTACAAAGAACAAGGAATCACATACCCTTCGGGAGAGATTCAGCAGAAACTTTTACAGGAATTTTATGAAGAATGTATGATTGATCCGTCGAAAATTGCTTGGGTTGAGGCCCATGGAACAGGAACAAAGGTAATCAGTTTTTATTTTTATTTTGTGTGTATCATATGCTGATATTATTACCATCCATGGATCGACTCCTAGTTCTCACCCTCTAGCTTTTCGTAAAAATAATTGAAGCAATCAGCAGGTTTCTTTATCTTAAACGTAAATATTAGGATCAGGAACAATTAGGTGGGCACTTAAAAATACGGATCAATATCTATAATAGAGATCTTGGTTAAAAAAAAACACAGTCGCATTATCAACTTAGATGATAAATGTTCGGACAACCATAATTTTTAACTTTTATTTAATTTATAATATATTTTTTTAATAAATAAAATGTGTACTTATGCATAATGTACGTAAATAAAAAGTATTGACTGGTTATGTTAAAACCCAAACAGCATACAAACCAAAAAAACCATACTAAATATATACATAGATTAAAGATATATTAATGACAGAAGATGAGCAACGGGATCACAATATTGCATTATTCCGGCATAAGAGATATAAAATAAGAATAAATAGATTAGTACAATTAAGAAGGGACATTAAATTAATTTTATAAGAAAACAATTGCAACAAAAAACTGATTAAAAGAAAATAAATTATTTATATCTGTTACCCAATAAGCAATGCTATTGTAAACTATAAAAACACGGAGATTAAGATTGGAAAAGATATATATGTATACAAATTGAGGAACGTAAGAAATGATATATGTCAGAAATATACACCATAATATAAAATGGATAAAAACAAGAAACAATCTCTTATTTTTTATGCACCGCCTCACAGTGCTATGCCAAAAGTGATACTGAATCGTTCCAATTCATAAATAATAAACAAAAAATGAAATAAAATAATAAAGGAATGTTTAAATGAAGCAGATCTATGGAAAGGGGTGTAAAGATTAGAAGGACGAGATCTTGTGGAGAGGGAGTGGATAGATGATTTAAATTGAAGGAGATTGTATACATATGGCGGGCGATGATTGGTGATTATTTGATAAAGGAATGTGCCAAGGTAGTATTGTCTTCTGAAGGAATGGAAGAGCCTGGGCATGGTAGTGAGAAACACGCAAACGTCTCGGGATCCCTTCGACAAATCTTACTAAGCTATTCATAATTCTTTTTAGTCTGTCCCTGAGTTCCACCGAGAGGCCGCCGTACACCATGCAGCCGTAGTCAAGGTGGGGGAAGATGAGGGACGATACTAGAAGTCTACGTGTGGGTATAGGAAGGAGATGGCGGAAACGAGGGAATAGTTTAAAAGTACAAATTGACCCTATGTTGTTTTATTATAAAAAATGAAAAGGACGTCACATTCTTAATTACATTAATGCACACATCACCAGTATATACACGTATCAACTAATTAATACATTTAGTAATTATTAATAACCAAGTATTTGCCTGTTTTTTTCCATAAGGTCTACTGCTCATAAGGAAACCTAAAATTTCACATAACTTATTAACAACATTTTAACCAGTTTAACTTATCAAAAGCTCTTATTGTCTTAATTAAAATATTTCTGACAGGTCGGAGATCCAGAAGAAGTGACAGCATTATATAACGTGTTTTGCAAAAACAGGAATGGCCCATTAGAAATCGGTTCAGTAAAATCTAACCTGGGGCATACGGAACCTTCTTCTGGTATATGCTCTATTGTTAAGGTGATCCTTGCAATGGAAAGATGTTTGATCCCGCCCAACATTCACTTCAATACTCCAAGATCTGATATAGAATACTTTCACACAGGAGAAATTCAGGTATTCCGGATAATGACCAATCCTCTATCCATCAACGCTTCACAAGTATAAAGAAGATTATTATTATATGTGCATTAACTTATCATAGGTCGTGACGGAACCGACGCCATGGGAAGGTGGTATGGTCGGTGTCAATTCCTTCGGTTTCGGAGGTGCCAATTGCCACGTCCTCCTCGAGTGGAATCCCAACGGTAAGAAGAATGGCGGATTGCCAGAAGATGATATTCCCAGGTTGGTTAATATATCCGGTCGTACCGTTGAGGCAGTTGATTATATTTTAAAATATGTAAGTATGCATCTAATAATACGAAATACAGAAAAAAAAAATACAGCCCAATTTATTTTTTTCATCATAATTTTAGCTGGACGGAAATAATATGGATGTAGAACTAATTAAAATGTTTCACGATATTCATAAAGATGAAATTCCCAGTCACTTGTACAGAGGTTTTATTATACTGACTAAGGATAAGTCATTTTCAGAAAAACATATTGAGGTACTAACAATTTATCTAATTCTCATTCGAAAATACTATCTTCATATTCTCATTCTCATACTATCTTATATAACTAATTTTCTTTTCATATACGCTTTTCAGTATTGCGGAATGAAGAAAAAAGTATATGCTCAGTTTTCGGCCTTTGGTACCAACTGGAAACCATTCGACAGAAGCCTTTTCCAATTTCCAGTTTTGCATCAATCCCTATTGAAAATGAGCCAGGCCGTGTCCATTGACATACCATACCTCATAACTGATTCCAGTAATTCTATGACGAATCCAGTAGATTATTTTGTGGCAGTGGTTGCATCACAGGTATTCGAGTATTATTATGGTGACGAAAGGGAAAGCATTCAATAAATTCTATAACTAATAATAACATTCATATTTCAGATTGCTTTGTACGACCTTTTGACTTCCATAAATGTTTCTGTTGATGGGTACTTTGGATTGTCTTTTGGAAACCTGGTGTGCGCATATGTAGATGGCTGTTGTACTGCAGAGGAGGCCATTCAAGCCGCATACCATATTGCTGCTATTGTAGGTTAGTGAAATAGCTTTACAACAACACTTACATAACAATCTGTGCTCTTGGTTACAGATTGACTTACTAGTACGATGAATTGCTCATATATACATTTCTAAAAAATAGATCATAATAAAATTTTGTTGCAAAAGATTTGGTGTGAGGGTATCTTATTCACTTTCTAGGGAACATCTTTAGATATTGTTTTTCTTCTGAAGAAGTCTCTTGGAAGGTGAAGAAAAAAATAAATCTGGAGTAAAATCAACTTTAATATAATCAAAAACACTCTCCTTTTTTTTCCAATATTTGAAACAACCATCCTTAAGAGCCGAGTTTTCTATTAAGCAATGTGTGCTTCAAGAGGTCGATTAGAGAAGTTAGATTTCTATAGCTTTGTCAACATTGATTTTACTTATGAGCTCTTTACTTATGAGTTGACTGATCCAACGAGCATTGGATGCATCAACGTAACAAGTCAGAATATCTGAAAGTAGCTTCAACCATGATCTTGCATGCTCAGACACGTTGAGTGTATAGCCATTTGCAGAGAGGCTTGATTTCATAGCACCAAACATATCGTCATATCACGATTGCTTTAAAAAATCGTTTTATTTTTGCGCTGTACCGACAAATACGACAAAATGCGTATATAAATTACATGAAAAGATTTCTGATTTTCTAAGAATTTAAATTAATTGTGAAATTAAAAATACAATTTGATCACAACATTCCTACTTTATTTTTCGTTAATAGACCAACGTTTCAGCTCTTAGGCCATTATCAAGGGGAAGAAACCTTCAACAAATACAACAATCATCACAGCCTAATTATATTTTTCCATTAGTTTTATTATTTTATACTTTATAACTGCATATCTATTTAAGAAAATTAAAACACATAGACTGAATTTCCAATGCCAACATAACGTTGTGATCTAATTGTGTGTTTTTATCATTCTAATAAAGTGAAATCATAACCTATAAGTATAAATATATATTTAATTAATCTTATTATTTTAAGGTCAAAGAATATGATGTCGAGATAGTAAGATTTCTAAAAACAAATGAAGAAAATCTTAAAACATGAAATTTGTGAAATATGACGATAATTTAACTTCGACAATGATAAAGATCTCTTGAAAATACTAAATGTATATAACTTTATATTACCTTAACGTTTACTAAAATTGTAAAAATTAATTATTTAAAACAAAAAAATGTTTTTCACTGATGAACTAAGCATAAAATATAACGCATCACTTAAGATAAAGAACTATAATTCTAACAAAATAGTAATGACTTTAAGTATATAAGGAATAATAATTGTACAAAACACAACATTACATGTTTAAAAAAAAAGTTTTTATTATTTATTTTAGAAAATCATTAATACCATTATGGATTTAAAGAAAACAAATGTTTTTCCCGCTGTAGTTTAAGATATTTATCATAACCGATAACCATTCATACTTATAATACATATCAATAGAAGTAAGAGTGTGTGATTTAAGGAGAGATTAGTACCAACAAAATTGTTGGAGCATTCATACCGACACAAAAACCCCAAAAAACAAAAAAAAAAAAAAGAACGAGCTGATAAATCAAAAATAAGAAAAAAATGGATAAAGTTTATTTTTAGGGCTATTTTTTTATTGCGATGTTAATGAAAATTTCATTTAAAACGCTCATAACTTTCATTAATTGTTATAAACGATTTGGGTTGAAAAGAATGACAATAAAAATTGGGAAACTTTCATGAATCAACTACCAGCTCACGCCAAACTATTTTAAAAACTTTCAAGTCATTAATTTATTGAAATATTGAACGCAAGTAGTGGAAAAGGTCTATTCGGCCCACCTCCATATTTCTCACAAACATATATTTAGTTTTAAGAAAATGCTATAAGGTACAAAATAAAGCAGTGTTCTAAGTCAAACATATTTTGAAAGTTCTGTCCGCTTTCATGTTTTCGGGCCTTTTATTACAGTATTAGGCGTTTTGCGCCGCTGAATTCGTAATCGGTAATATCAGAGGACCTAATTACGTTTTACAGGACAATCAGCTGGAAAAGGACATCCAAATGCTATCACATCAAACTTATCTATGTTGTTCAAGTGCTTAGTCTCATCAAAATCAAAAATAATGGAGTCCCTCAAAAAGGTAAGCTTGATATCTTTTTTCCCTCAGGGTAACTTGACCAATCACCAAAATAAAACTATTTATAAACTAAAATTTTTGACAAAGTGAGTGCTTAAATCAGTAAGTAGTAAACTGACAAATAAAGGAGATTCCAGTATAAATTGCTTCTAATCTAAAGCTTTTCCTCTGTTTTTTCTAAAGTATTTAAAACTTGTTTCTGACTAAGAATGGTTATTTTAATAATATATATTTATAAAAACCAAAAAGGCAGCAGTTAAGAGAACTATAGTTTGGATTTGTGATTCTCTCCTATTAAATTTCAAGCCTCACATTTTATATACCCATTGTAGATTTTTAAACATTCAAATATCTGTACATGTTCGAGTGTCCCAGTAAATTGTTTACCTACCTTTCTAAACGGCATAAAACTCCCTTAATTATTGCAAATCAGAAATTTGTTTTAAGCTTATTTCTTTCGCAGAGTTTTACTTCTGGCAAAGCTAGAAGCCAGAAGTGGCTTAGTTCATGTGACGAACGTAAGTGTGACGCTGATTTCATGTTCAAAAATTTAATTTTGAATAGTGATATCAATTTTGGAGATATTAGCACATTCCCTGAAGACATCCTCATCCTCAACATGGGACCGAAAGGAATGTATGAAAATCTTGACCAAGCTTTCATTGATATTTTAGATAACAGTGGAATCAATAGTTGCACTTCTCTGATAGTCACAATTGGAAGGTAAATTCTTTTTTTTTTATTTTATTCATTCATTAAAAATTTTTATTAGTTGTGATTGAGCCTGTTACTGAACACTACTATTTTGAAATGTATTCATTTATTATCTTAGGTTGTTTAATAATGGTTCGGAATCAGACCTATCCAAATTATACCCTGAGGTCTCATATCCCGTGTCTCGGTCTACGCCAATGATCGCTCCTTTAGTTCGCTGGAACCACGACGACGATTGGTATGTTGCCTCCTACCAACTTCTGACGAAAATCGCATCCGGAGAAAAAACATTCAGCGTTTCGCTTACTGAAGACGAATCAGAGTACATCTCAGGTCACGTCATTGACGGCAGAAATTTATTTCCAGCCACTGGATATTTAGTAAGCATATAACGAGTTATATATATGCATGGTATTATATAATAATAATTATTAATACATTTTGATTTTGAAATTCATAGATACTAGTGTGGGAAACCATAGGACTCATGCAAGGTGAGCATTACACGGAAGTTCCAGTTGTCTTTGAGAACATTCGGTTTCAGAGAGCTACTAACATGTCGAAAGATGGTAAGATTATATCATTATTTGTTTTATTCTATTAAATTTTACTTTTAAACTATATATCGTCGTAAACCTATGTCCTCTTGTCCTACAGTATCCTTTAATAATACCCCACTTATCCCTGTTGAACAACTTCGATACCTTGGACTCCACTTAGACAAACGTCTAACTTGGAATCCTCATACCAGACTGAAACGACTAGAAACAGCTCGACGTTTCCGACTACTCCAGCACTTACTAGATAAACGCTCTAACCTCCCAGTCAATTACAAAAGACTCATATACATGACTACAATAAGACCTATTTGGACTTACGGAGTTGAGCTCTGGGGCTCCACTAAGCCATCGAATTCCTCTCCTATTCAATGCTTACAATCCAAAATCCTTCGTAAAATCCTCACTGCTCCTTACTTTGTCACAAACAAAATCATCCATAACGACCTTAATGTTCCTTATGTTTCTGACTTGGCCCAATCCAGATACCTATCCTTCCATAAAAAACTTCAGAACCATCCAAACCCTCTCGTTTCTAACCTTGCTTCCTCTTCGATCCCTGACAACCCTCAGAGGCGTCTGAAAAGAAGATGGCCTCGAGATCTCCTTTTGTAAATACATTTTTAGAGTGCTACCAATGGTTAGTTTCTCAACATGTGATTTCATGCTATTTTATTCCTTTGTTCACATTTACTGGATGTATTTTTTTTTACTTGTAATACAGTTGTAAATATCACCAATAAAAAAAAAAAAAAAAAACTATATATAACCATGAATTTATTTCAGGTATTGTCGATTTCACCGTGATAATTCAGAGATCCAGTGGCAATTTCGAGATTTGTGAAGGAGGATCGGCTATAGTTTCTGGAAGAGTATGTGCATGTGAAGATATTAACAATTACATGGTTCCTCTACATGTTCCAATAACAACTGACAAGGAGATGCAATATTCTACAAAAGATATTTACAAAGAACTCCGCCTAAGAGGTTATAACTACAACGGTCTGTTCCGATCTATCACCGGAATAAATATGACAGGTGATGAATATATATAATATCATTTATCTGGCAATGCTCAATCGGGGAAATCATCATCAACATAAACATTTTATCCCCTTTACCGCTTGCACAGTGTGGGGTTACGATTTGTAGAGTCTGGACGAGACGTCTCGTTCTGTTGGACTAAACTCTCTTCTCCTACTCCTGCCCACATCCCGCCTCCTAAACGCCTCCTTAACACTATTCTCCAAGGATGTGCGTGGTCTTCCTCTTGGCTTTCTTCCCTCCACGCGAGTGTTCCTGGCAGTTTTCCTGGTCCATCCTAAGGAGGTGCCCGAACCACCTTAGTTTGTGCTCCTCTAGGATGCCCTCAGCCGGTTTAATTTATAGGTTAGTCCGTATCGTGCTGTTCTGTATTCTCTCTTGTCGTGTCCTTCTTTATACCTTATGAAGTAGAATATATGGGTTTAGACATGTAAAAAACCAAATTGCTAACGCGGGCCACCAAGCGACAACTTTTTACAGCCAAAAAAATCATATTTTTTCACTACTTTTTAAATTTTTTTGGGGAGTTTAAAGAACGTTAAATTTTGCGTCAAACGAGTACATACACTTTAAAATTCGGTTAGGTGAGGTATAAAATCACGGTCAACCAACGCTGATTTTTACCAAATTTGTCAAAAACTGAGACTAATTACTATAAATGGCTCTGTAACATGGAAATGAGTTTCCTAAGAGGAAAAACCCATATAATAAAAGTTGTAGAGTATCAAATTTGGCGTCAACTAAATACTGACATTTTTATTGTAGGCCAATTATATATCTCGAATCGGGATTCGTTATTCCTTTATAAAATTTGGTATCTTTCGACACATCGTTTACCAAAATCCTTTGCTGTTGAGAGGTGGAAAAGAGGCTTATACTGCATGTAACAGACTCTTGACAAAAATAACGCAGTAGAATAGACACCCATACTGTTTAAATAATGAAAATCACGTTTACCTTCATTACCAATTTCTAACCATCAGAAGATTACCGATTTTGTCCTCAGCAAGTGACCTACATTAAATTAATTGGTACTCAGTTGACGCAAAATTTGATGCTCTATAACTTTGATTCTATGGGTTTTTCCCTTAGGGAACTTATTTCCATGTTACAGAGCCATTTATAGTAATTGGTCTCAGTTTTTGACAAATTTGGTAAAAATCGGCTTTGGTTGAACCTGGTTTTATACCTTACCGCGTAACAAAATTTTAAAGTTTATGTGCTCGTTTGACGAAAAATTTAACGATATTTAATTTGTTAAAGAATACAATTTTCGAGATGATACATCGTTTAGGGGTTATAGGTGAAAAACCCAAAAAATATCGACAAAATCTGACGTTTTTGGCTGTAAAAAGTTATCCCTCGGTGGGTGAAATTTTGTTTTTTACATGTCTAAATTCATATGTACATGTTAAAAAAATTAAAACTTTCCTCACATTTTTCGCAATGGATTTCCCGTTTCGATTCTCAAATTATTGACCTAATATTCTTTAAATCAGCTGCCATTTTTAAAGGTAGCGGCTCTGAAACGGCAGAAAAGGTTCTTTTTACTCACAATAACATAAACCTTCGTAATTTACAATCAAAAATTCGCCTGCGATCAGGCCGGTTTTTGGGCCCTGGCTTCAGGGCAACTATAGTCACCTCCCCTAGTTAGCCACCCCGACTGGGGAAGCTTGTCAAGAAGCTATGAGGAGGCAATCCCTCAACGTGATTCGGGCGAGTGGGCCGATACCCAGTTCACCTTAAACACAATTATCACAAAGAACGGATCGGGTTAATCATTGTCAACAATAAACATATCACATAACATGAGCCAATATATTTCTGCATGACTGTTAACATAATTCGGAAGCCGCCGCGCAAAAAATCGCAGATCTTAAAAGTACCGAATGCTGAAAAATGTAATTAGCTAGCATTCACTATGAGGTCATGTTCATGATTCTTACAAGCATTTTAAACTGTTATATTTATATTATATATATTATTATGGATTACATGTCCTATTATTATTTCTCGTATTTTAGCCATTTATTGGATCATATTTAACTTTAAAAAACAAAAAAAATTTTACCTCTTAGAATAAATGAAGATGGATGATATGAGAAGGCCCGTTCCGATCGGATTGCTGCGCGGAACTGTTCCTCCATAGGAACCGTTCCGAACGGAACGAGACCGTCGGAGGTTTTGTTCAGATTGTTTGGAATGAAATCTCCGTCAGAATCTGAACGGTTTCAGGTTTCATTTCATTTCTTTTAAGTTCCAATCTGAGATTTCATTCTAGCCTCTTTTCGCTCTAATTATAATATTTTTACATATGAAAGGGTCTTCGTGTGGTTTATTTTTAGCTTATTTTAAAATGAATTTAATACAATTAAATTGTTTTTTTAAGAACTACTTAAATTAGGGAAGTGAAACTGCTTTTATTCTATTGAAAATAAAAAAAGAAGAAAAAATAATTTAAAAAACTATGAATTGAAAAATATATGTTTTTTTATTATATATATATTTTATTGTATTACTCTTATATTTACTCTATTCCCTCTCCTCTGTTGTATGTCGTAGTTTACTATCCTCCTCGTGTTCCATTTAACAACCTTTTTGAATCTTCCTTACTGACTTGGTTTCTAACTATACCAATATTATCATCACCGGTGTTTTTAACGTGAACATGCTTTCACAATCTCCTGAAAAAAAACTTACTAACCGACCTGCTGTTCTCTCTTAACCTTCATCTTGTTCCTTATTCTCCTACCCATCACACACAATTTTCCGGTACTTGCTTAGACCTCCTTATCACTGACACTCCCATCAAAATCCATTCCTTTTCTCAACAGCCAGTTCTATTCCTTTCATCATATGACCTGATCCAAATTACATACGACCTACCCGTGAAATCCTTCACTCCAAAAACAGTTTCATACCGCAATTTGAACCTTCTCTCCTATGAATCCTTTCAACCATACCTTAATTTTCTCCAATGGGACTCCATATATTCCTATAACTCCATTGATCCTACGGTACCCACCCCAACCTCAAACCTACAAACCATATTAGACATCCATGCTCCTCTGAAAACGAAAACCTTACGCCGTCCCACTGCTCCTTGGCTTACCAATGAGATAAAGGAAATGATGGGAGAGAGAGATGCAGCAAGGCGCAAATACCGTCGAACCCGTCTACCTGTGGATTATGCGTATTTTAAGGATCTTCGCAATGGAACCCAGTCCAACTCGCTAAAGCCACCTACTATCATAATGTCCTGTCCTATGCTAAGTGGAAATACTCCGTAATCTATCCCTACCAGAATTCAATAATCTTTGTTCCTTCTCTCTTTCTCCAGATGATCTCAATAACCATTTCTTATCCTTCAGTTACAACTCTTCTCCTACTTTCGATATTAAACATTACAACTTCAATCCTGAATACTTCTTTTTCTCCCATGTATCCTACGACGCATTACTTTCCACTATCCTAAAATCCCACACGAATGATTGTGGTCCTGATAATATTTCAGTAAAACTAATAAAATCCAGCCTTCCTGTCCTTTGTCATCTAAAATTTTTCATTGCAAATTTCCATATTCCCATCCTCCTGGAGAACTGCCCTAGTCCGGCCTTTGAATAAAATTTCCAACCCTACCACACTGCATGACTACCGTCCTATTTCTCTCCTATCCAACCTCTCAAAGCCTTTAGATCGCCTTGTACAAAATCAACTGTCCAATTTCCTAGAGGAACGTTCCCTTATTAACCCATTCCAATCTGGCTTTCGACATGGATACTCAACGCAATCTGCTCTCCTTAAAATAACCAATGACCTCCAAAACTCCATTGAACACGAATCCTCATCCTCTTAGATATTTTAAAAGCGTATGACATAGTTGACCATAACATCCTCCTTACTAAATTGCATAATATTCCTCTATCCAACAGTGCCCTGTGTTGGTTCAAATCCTTCCAAATCGGTCCCAGTATGTAGTAGTCCCAGGTTAACCTTCATCTAAGACCCTTCCCTTCTCCTGTGGTGTCCCTCAAGGCTCCTCTCTCCTACTCTGTTTGCTATTTATATTAATGACCTTCCCCTCATGATCCATCACTCCCAATGCCATATCTATGCAGATGATCACCAAATATACCTGTCCTTCCCGCCTCCGACCTATTATCTGCCACAGAAAAACTTCAAGAAGACTTGGATGGAATTTGTGACTGGGCGAGAGCTAACAAGTTGAAGCTGAATGCGGAAAAGACAATCTTAATAGGCTCCAATCACCCCCTTAAAACTGTTATTAATATTCCAACTCTGTTCCTTCACGATAATCCGACCAAATTTTATCCCACCGTCAAAAACCTTGAAATAACCTTCGATCAAACGCTATCCTGGAAAAATCATGTATCCGATATTTCCCGCCGTACCACTTCCACTCTAAAACGTCTAAATTATTATCGTCACCTATTTCCATTTGAAACGTATCAGGGCTCACATACATAAGGGCTTCTTCTGAGGGCTTACCGAACCGCTGCTTTCGACAGATCTTTCATTATCCGATCCTCAACCCTTTGCAACTCCATCCCCTCTCACATTCATCAATCCAATACTCTTCCTAGCTTTAAATCCCGCCTGTTCAATAATTGCTTATCCACCCAGTCCTCATGAAATTGTAAATAGATACTAATGTAAATATGTATATAAATTATTAGTTCGTTCTTCATTATTTTTATTTCATACTTTTTTTTTCTTCAATTTTTTATTTTTTATTATTAACTGATTAAAATTAGAAAGTAACTTATATTTTTTCATTTTTTTACTATGAATGTTTGATTAGTCTGTATTTTTATTTATGTATCTCTAAGGCTCCTTAGCCCATAATTATGTCTTTCTATATTATTCTAAAGGGACTCGTCCCAGAATAAATAAAGTATTATTATTATTATTATATTTAGCTAAAACTAACCGCTATCTTCCACTCATATTCATTATATCCTCATTAATTTGATATAATATATTAGGAAACACGATTAGCTTATAACGAAGAACAAGATTATGAATAAGTTGTCTGAATGATAATATCAATCTACTGTTCCATAATAAGTAATAACTTATAACTGTTTAATCAGAAAGAAAAATAATGAAAAATAAAATTAATTCTTTCAGATAAAATTGCGAAAGTGAGATGGCACAAAAATTGGGTGGCTTTTATGGACAACATGCTTCAAATACAAATAATGTTTAACGATACTCGTGGTCTCTTTGTTCCGACTTCCATTGAACGAGTCGTTTTAGATGGAAAGAAACATGTTCAGTCAACATTCTCTCTTCCAGAAGATGGGGACCAAGGTAAGGATTAGATTAGAAGATAAACAATTTGATTTGAGAATTAAAAAGAAATTTTTTCTTCTGCATATATAAACTACTCATTATCTGCGGCCACCAATCCACAACTTTACTATTTAAAGTGAACAAATGATATAAATGCAAAAATAATGATAGGGACAGCCATGTGGCTTCATATGTATACAGGATTAACTAAAAACTCTTAAATAAATTTTAATAAGCATTAAAATTAAAAGTTTATTTTCAGCATAGCATATTATTAATTGTTATTTTTTTTAAACTTGTTTATTGAAAATATTACAATCTGTCTCAAAGGACATTTATAATAGTGTTCAGAGATCACATTCACACTCTATTTACAATGAACAAAAATAAATTATACAAAATAATAATATATATACAATAAATAGGAATAAAATAATCTAAAGATAAATAAATAAAAAAGAACACATACATACCTATGTACACTATTTACAATCAGGAGAGAGAACTCTTAGCCAGACTTGTCCCTCCAACTGTGGAAAAGAATGAATCCAGAAAATCCCTACACTTCTATCTCAACCGCTTCACTGGGGCTAAATCCATTGGAGATTGGGCGAGAGTGCTTTAGCCGCATACACTCATGTCGTGAGTGGAGAATCTAGCCATATCCAGGACTCCAATATTTACAAACTATAAAAGGTAGCGAGGCCAATGCTGTTTTAACCTTCTTGGAGGATGAAAGGGATGGGTTTTGCTGGATAGTTATTGTGCAAAGGGATTTGGATGACGGGTAAGATTCTGGTGAAATTTGGAGAATTTTTCTGGGATAAGGTCTAGGACAAATGGGATATTAAGGTCATGATGTAGGGTTTTGTTGGTTACATAGAAAGGAGCATCGAATATTGTTCGTAGGACTTTGGATTGGAAGGATTGGATGCGTTTGATGTTAGAAAATTTTGCTGTTCCCCACAGTTCAAGTCCGTAAGTCCAAGTAGGTTTCAGTATTGTCTTGTAGATAAGTATTTTATTTTCAATAGAGAGTTTAGATTTTCTATTTAGTAGTATGTATAGTTGGCCGTATTGTCGGTTAAGTTCCTGTCTTTTAAGTCTAGTATGAGGGTTCCACGTTAGTCGTCTGTCTAAGAGAAAGCCAAGATACCAGACTGTGTCTGAGGAAGGAAGCTGGATGGAATTAAAGTTTACTGGTGGACAGGAACTGCGTCGGAGAGTGAAGGTGATGATAGAATCGCCGAATGATAGATTTCGAAATTCCCTTAATATTATTAAATATATTAAGAGGATGGGAAAGGATCGACTGAACGAGCGGGTCTTAGGCAAAGGGATCAAACGTAAGAACATTGAAGGATACTTTGGCTCGATTTAAGAAAATATAAAGAAATTAGAAATCAGAGAAGAGGATTATTAAGAAAAACAGAAGTTTCGAAAGATAGTAGACAGAAAAAAGGTTCTTGTGGTGGAGGAAGAAAGGATGAAGTTGGGCAGAGGAGCAAAGAAAGAAATATCTGTGGTCCTTAGCTGGCCTATATCGCGATAAATAAATAACACTAAGTTTTGTATTATATATATTAAATAACGCATTAATAATAATAATAACAATATATACAGATATTCCAGGTATCTGAGAAAGCGAAATAAATAATAATAATAATAATATATATATATATATATATATATATATATATATATATATATATATGTAACTGTTTGTAAACTCATAATTGAACAAACAATTTTAAAAAAAAAATCTTTTTATTGAGAAATAATACATTTTGTCACATTTAAGGGCACTAAGTACTAAAGCTGAGTGAGGCCCATTCATACTATATATACAATAAAATAAAAATAAATAATATAAAATAAAAATAAATAAATAAAAGTATATATCTATATAGCAAAGGTAAAAACTATAACACCAAAGAAATGTAACTTGAAGTCAAATTAAAAAAAAAAAAAAAAGTCATAAGTAAAACAAATAAATATATATATATAAAAAATACTTAATTACAGAACAAACAATAGAAATGTATTTTTAACGAGGTCTCGCTTGTTTTTAACTTGATTAAATATAAGTATTCGCTATAAAACCAAGTCCTACCTTAAATTACTATTTTTAGGCCTTATTCTATTTTGTTTTCGTACTTCCTGGTGTTCTAAATCAATGTCATTAATTTAGTTTTTGAAAATTAAAGATGAAAAAGAAAATTAAATTTTATTCTGGGACATTTAATCCCCTAAGAGTAATTATAATGAACAAAAAATGTGGCATTTGTCTGGCATTATAAGAAAATAAAAAATTAATTAGCTAACATAATAATCTAACCTTAAAATTAAAATAAACAAAGCACAAGTAAACATATTAATTTGTACATGTGAGGGGGGATCTATATTGGAGAATTGGACCTGCGAACTATGACCGGTGGCAACACTGAGTTGAGAAATCCTAATTGGGACCAATATGTTGACTATGCCCTCGCGAGTTATAGAAGCTCAAATCATCGCTCAACGGGTTACTCCCCAAACTTTCTTACGTTGCTATACCCTTCACTTGTAACATTCAGCCTTCGTTTGACCTTGCGATCACCCAAGATGACTACCCTGCAGAGATTCTTAACGGCTTGCAAGAGGCCTACCATATAGCCAGCAACAGTAGCAGAAGAATTGAAAAAGACTTAACCGGGGGCATCATCCTCAAGTTGGGAGATCTCGTTTACATTAAAAAACCAGGGCCATTGATGGGCGAATGTCGAAAGTTTTTCTTCCCCTTGGAAGGACCCTATAAAGTCATACAGAAAACTAGCCCGGTGAATGACATCATCGAATAGTCTGGAGAGAAAACAGAAGTGATGCATATCGATTGCCTTAAACATTATTACCTCTCCTCTTCGTCGGAGGATACTCCGTGTCTGGAAAAGGAGTTGGATAAAGAAGCAAAAGGTGTAGTATCTAGCTCGGACTCAGATGACTCGGAGAATGAATATTTTTATCGGCCTTCAGAACAGAGAGTTGGCTCCAGAGCTGTTACTCCACGTCACTATTCTCCAACTCTGAGTCTTCCCAGGAGATCGGTCAGAAGGAGAGGACCACCTAAGAGATTTACACCTGACCTTTCGCCACCAGATCGATTTACACCTCGACCTTCGTGGCCAATTAACTCAGACGATGTTCCGGACCAAGAAGAGGATAGTGAAGAATATGAGGAACCTGCGGAAGAATTCGAGATATTTAAGGAAGGTGGGGGAGACGGCAATGATTGCGGCGAAACAGAAGAAGCAGTCGGCTTAACCTCATCTGGTGAAGCTGCTCAACCTGGACCAGCTGAGGATGCTTATGTGCCACCACGAATTTTAACCCCTGGGGATCCGGATCTTCAGGTCACTGCCGTTGAAACGCCCCTCCTGTGGAGATCTAAACGTGTGCGCAAAGCACCGAAGAGGTTTTCTCCATCATCAACGGACGAGGGATGGAACTTCCTCTTTCAAAGGGGAAAGTGATGTGAGGGGGGGCCTATATTGGAGGATTGGACCTGCGAACTATGACCGGTGGCAACACTGAGTTGAGAAAACCGTAGGCAGGTTCGGAAAATAGTGAGGGTTAGCACGAGTGAATGTCTCCCATGTTAGCACTGCATTCTGTGATAAAGAAGCCTATAGAAAAATACACCTTTGTTAGGATAAATCCTCACGAGCAGTGCTGATATCTTGCTAGGACGCCAAACAATAGGATACCTTCTGGAGGCTGACGTCTGATTGGGAGTTAAACTATGTATTGCTTGTGTTAATGTTTATCATATTTATTTCTCGAGCTAACTATTAAGTAGCATTATATAGAAATTTATCTAGCTAGCATGCGCATCTTATTATTGTTATTTTAATTATTTATATGCACATTATTTTGTTAGATTGTTTTATTAGTGAGTTCTATTATTATTATTGTAATGCAATGTTATTATATTAGTGTAGTTAGTAATTTAGCTTAAATAGTTCCATGCATGTTGAACATAATACGTATATTTTTGAACATAATATACTCGTAAAAGCTCAGTAATTATTCATTATTTTTCTGGCACCCATCTTACTGTACATAAATATATATGAGTGTGTTCTCATATTTCTACTGATTAACAATATTGATAGTAACAAGTAAGTAACAATCAAATGAAGGTGACAGCTGTTAAATACGAAAATTTTATTCTTATATATATTCACTTCATATGCCGAGTCAAAGTGGCTCTTCCCCTCTTCCCACCGCCAATAATTCCTTCGAAATTTCTTATACAAAACGATCAACTCCCAGCACCCTTCCTATATCTACTGTCTCCTTCAGCCTAAGCCTTCAGTCCACTTAATAAAAACGAGATCTCGTGTTTCTGACATCTATCCCTGCCCATAGGACAAAACCCTATGAACATTCCTTCTTAGCTCGCTCCGTTACTTTCTGAATTTCTTGCCACATAACATCCGTCATGCCTCTTCCCTGTCATCTTTCAAATACCTCCTTTTCCAATATCTCTGCACATCCCAAACAGACGATTCGCAACCATAAATTTAATTTTATGAATTGAATTTGTGAGAAGTAAATTGTGGTGACTACTGTTTAAGTTATAGCATAAAATATCAATGATATTTGTCACCTAGTTTGACTATTATTTTTTCTATTTATTAGTTTTTCTCTTTGCTTTAGGTCTTGGTTTTCTTTCTGGGTATATATGTTATTATATTTTTTATGTATTTTTATTTTATTTTTCTCTATTTTTCCATTTCAACTATAATCACGCTTGAGAAGATTTTTGTTTAACTGTTAACATATTATTTTATAGTGCTAGTTTCTTAATTTAGTCTATTTTTTATATTTTAACACCTAAATCAATGATTTTCTGATATTACTTTTGTTATTTTCTTATCTTATTGTTTTATTTCTTTATTTTTATTTATCCTGGTCATACTTTTTGTCTCTCTGGGTACCAATATGTGTATGTAGATACATATATATTTCTTTTTTTCCATTAAACTACAAGTGTTCCTGAGATTTTATTTTAATTTCTTTTAGTGTTTGCATATTATTATATAAATCACTGTAAATATTAATAAATTTTGTATTAAGTTAATTTTTTATTAGTTAGCCTATTGTTTATAAATTGTGTAGTTATGTATGTATAACTATGTAATTTCCTTTTTTTTTTTTTTTCATCACAATAATAAGTAATTTTGACAAGATTTTATGTTCATTTATTTTTTTGTTTTTTTTTTCTTTATTTTTTAGTGGTTACATACTACATTTTAAATAATGTATATAATGTTAGAATTTTTATTAGTTAGTTTCTGGCCAGATTTGCATTTTCGTTTGTATTAAATCATCATTGTTATTCTAAGGGGACTTAAGTCCCAAGCTCAATTTTCTATTCTATTCTTTTATTTTTTATATAAAAAGTATATATATTATTTTTTATAAAATAAACTCAATTTTATTATTTAAAAAATGTGCTTATTTTCTAAACAAGAATAGATGTTGCCTCGAGAAATATGAACCATGAAAATGAAGGGTTAGGGGTTTCACTTTGACAGTATCATCCCAATCGATTTATTTCTCTAAAAATTTTTGATTTTACTAGATAACCTCTGTAAATTTAGATATTTAATTTATGCCCTGTTGTACAATTCCCAGATCTCGCTGTCTACTACTTCCAAGAAGCGGAATTGATAAAATGCGGTGGAATTGAAATAATGGGTCTGAGAGCTGATGCTATTCCAAGGAGAAAAAATTTAGCTGAAGCTGTCTTGGAAAAATATGAATTCGTTCCTAATGTAACAGACATTGAGGTAATAATACATTGACGTACAATATTATCGTTTACTTATATTTTGCATTGCCAAAAGAACTTTCTTGAAAATATCTTTCTTGTACTAATTCATTTAATGAACGACAATACCAATTCAATAAAACTTTAATATGAAGTCTTTCAGATCATAATTGAGATTACACCTTAACCTCTCTTTCAAACAGAACTAACAGAAAGTTAAGCTGCAATTAAACTTAATTTCATATTAGCAATATAATTTTTTTATTCCTTACCACCAATGACATCTGTGTAGGTGTATGTGTGTACCGCTTAAGAACGAAAAGTAGTATGAAACTCACATTATTAATTTCATGTATGTAAATACCTGATATGTTACAATTTGTTTCTGAAATCGACCTACCTGAAATATAAATATAAATGGAAATAGAAAATAACTTTATTCTGGGACAAAGTTTCTTTAGAATATTAAAATATTATAGAATTAAAAGACTACATCTGGTATAAATAAAACAATAACAAAAAAAAATAAAGTAAAGAAAATATTAGTTAAACAAGCTATATACAAAAAAAAAAAATAAGACTATATAAAAAACACTTAAAACTATGACAGGACACTTAAAACGATGTACAGGAGGAAAAATTATAATTAAACACATTTAAGAAAAAAAATATATTGAGTTCTTCTTTAAAATAAGCCTTGTATTTCTGCTAACAAAGGAAAACCGATTCTTAGAATATAAAATGTCAGAGTAATTAAATAATGTATACAAATGATTATCTTATTGTAACTATAGGTACAGCTTTAGTTGTATAAGAATAAAAAATAACAGTAAAAATAAAAAATAGGCGTTGGCATTAAGAGTAGGAATATATTGCAATATCCCTAGTGAAGTTTACAGTATGAAGTAGGACTATCATTTGATGATAAATGGCATAATATAGAAATGTATAATATCAAAAGGTTAGCAAGTATCTGACTGTTTTTGGCATAGGAATAGGAATAGGAGGGTTTTGAATTTGGATAAGGAGGGGAAATGCCGAATTTTGATAGACAGGGAATTCCATAAATTCTCTAAATAAACAATGTTATTGCACGAGCAATAAAGGAGTTTTGAAATTGGCAGATCTGTGAGAAGGGATGTAAAGGTCGGAAGGTCGAGATCTTGTAGAAAGGGAATGGGCTGAGGATTTGAATTGGAGAAGGTTGTAGGAGTAAGAAGTACGATGATTATTGATGATTTCATAAAGGGAAGTACCTTAGAAATATTGTTTTCGAAAGGAGGGAAAGACTCACTTTAACTCAGTGTAGTAGTGAGAGACATGGGAGTATCTTGGGGCACCAATTACAAATCTTACGCAGCTATACATAAGTCTTTTCAATCTATCATGGAGCTCCACTGAGAGATCATCATACACCACACAGCTGTAGTGAAAGTGGGATATGATGAGAGAGAAGCCTAGAAGTCTACTCTTATGTTGAGATGGCGGAATCGATGGAATAATTTAAGGGTAGAAATTGTTCGTCGGGAAATGTGAGAAATATGACGGTTCCATGAGAGGGTTTGATAAATGTAAAATCCTTAATTTTTAACAGAGGAATAGAAAAAGACTGGCTGGTCTTCAAAATGTAATATGGGAAAGTCGGCATGAGATCTAATAAAAGGCTTGAAAACAATGACAATGGCCTCAGTTTTGGAAGTATTTAACCTTAATCCATTTACATTTGCCCAGGCACTGATTCGATCAAGGTCTTCTTGAATCTTGGCAAATGCTACCTATAACGCAGGGGGAGAGAAGTGGTTGATTGGGTACCCCAACTGATTGGGTGCGTTGGGGGTGGGGAGGGGTGGGTTAGAACCAAGAGATAGAACCATTGGAAAAAGATAATGATTTTAGTTTGTTGAACAGGATGGAATGGTTAATGGTACCAAAGGCTTTGGAAGTTTAAGGACAGTTAATTTTCTCTCATCTATTGCAATTTGAATGTCGCTGGTAATTTTGATTGAGGCGGATTGTGTGGAATAGCCCCCACGGAAACCAGATTGCAGAGGATCAAATTTGTTGGACTTTTAAAGGAACTTGGAGACTTGGGATTGCACCAATCTTTCAAAGGGCTTTGACAGGTTAGAAAGAATTGAGATTCGGCGGAAATCTTCAGGAGAGGGTGGATTTGGCTTTTTATTTAAATGAAGAACAATGGCTTTTTTTTCCAAGAGGTAGGAAATACTGAATTCTGAAAGAAGAAATTGTAGATTAAAAGGAGAACTGAGAGGATAACAGGGAGACATACTTTTATTAATTTGACAGGGATGCCATCTGGTCCTATGGAATTGGAGTGGGATTCTATAATAGGGGTTAAAAAATCTGTGGTGGAGCTGTCGGAAAAATAAAAGTTATTGTCATTAAAGTATATCTCTGGAGAAAAACCGGAAGAGGAAGATAGAGAAGAGGTATTAGCGACAGATATAAAATGCGAGTTTAAATCATCGGAGGATACATTAAAGGCTGAGGTAGGGGATCAGGAAAGATTACAAATGGAAAGTTTACGAAGCAGTAGCGATTTCGATTTGATATCAGGTGCTGAGAAAAGGTTTTCATGGAAGTAGGTAGCTTTCGCACGCCAGATCCTTGTCTGTGCCAAGTTGCGAAGCATCCTGAACGCTTGATAGTCATCTGCAAGCCTAGTACGTCTAAAATATCTGCAGGTCTTTAATTCCTGACACATCCAGCAAGCTGTGTGGCATGGCCACTGGCGGCGAAGTGTAGTGGTTTTAAGGGGGGCATGGATATCAACGATGCTGAGAAGATTGGTGCTAAGAATGTCAACTATAGAGTCGATAGAAGAGCAAGAATATATTCCATTCCAATCTAGGGTTTCTAGGTCAGTTAATATTTTTTCTTGAGTAAGGGTATCTAGGTGGCGGAAGGTGATAGTTCGAGGCTGGAGTGAAGGAGTTCGGATATTATATGTTATTTGTATCAGATCGTGAGATGATAGAAAGGATATTGGCAGTTGAGAAGTGGAGAGGAGGTTTTGTGCAGAGTCTACAATGTAGAAGTTTAGCCAAGTGTCGGACTGTTGGCATGGTGGGTGAGGGGAAATGGACGGTGAAAAGGTGCAGCGAGAAAATGAGGTTTTGTAGATAAGATTTGTCGTTAGAGAGGAAATTGGTATTAAGGTCTCCGAAGATGATTATTATGGGATATAGGGAAATAAAATTGAATATGGTTGATTCAAAAGACTGATTAAATGGAACATGGAGAGGACGATATACCTCAACGTATAGGAGAGGAAGATCCTCACAATGGATTTCTACTAGAAGGTATTCAACTTGTGGATACTCGCAGGGTGGTGAGAAATCGAGGATTCCGGTCTTGAGGCTATTATAGACAAACATGGCTACTCCTACGCCAGTCCGGCTTACCCGGTCATGACGGAGGAGGGTGTGATTAGGTAAAAGAGAACTACCACTTTTGGATTGCCGATTTTGCAATTTTTTCGAAAACAGTTCTAACGATTTTGCTTTAACAGATTATATGTAAATTGTATTGAATATCATCTAGGATTTATCCTTATTATAATATATAATAATAGTTTTACAGTTCTTTGATGACGAATCATCAAAATAGCTTTCTGCGAAGTTCCTCTAATTTTTATTATTATAGCGCGAATGTGTTCTCTGAACTCTATTATAAATCTCCTTAACTGAGACAATTGTAATTTTCTCAATAAAAATGGAAAAAAAATGTTTTATTATTAAAAACAATTAATGTCTTTCATTGTTAATCCTGATGCAAAGTGGATAAGGATGAACTATGAATGAGTTTTATAATTAACTAAATGAGAAAAAAGACGAAATACTATCATGTAGCAGACAAATTTCCAGAAATAGGAGCAGTATTATGAACGTAGAATATGCCGTTGGAAAGCAATATATTTTAGAAAAATAAATATATAATATAAAAGGAAGTAGAAGGTAATGCAAAGTGAGAAAAAACTAAAGATAGTGCTAGTTAATAGTTTCGACTTTTACATTATTTAAGGGAAACTGAATGGACAGACGAATAGAAACCGCTCGTATTAAAGTAAGGTTATTAAATTTTCACATCAATTAATTATTTATTTATATTTTTAAGGAATATAATATGGAGCAGACCTTAAGGATATTTATGCAGATTATTTTAGAAAACGAACTTACTATTAATGTGAAGGCTGTTGAAATTTCTAGTAAAAACAACAACGAAATCATAGCTCCGACTGTTGCGGATATACTTTCTGATTTACCCCTGATACAGGTAATTGTCACATATTTAGACAATTCATTTGCAGGACTTATTATACCTAGTATTTATATATGTATATATATCAGAGATTTGTTTTTACATAGTGTTCAGTATTTGGACTCGCAT
Organism: Nezara viridula; assembly: GCA_928085145.1. NCBI lineage: Eukaryota > Metazoa > Arthropoda > Insecta > Hemiptera > Pentatomidae > Nezara > Nezara viridula. The sequence continues at coordinate 166,762,185 of OV725078.1, read as the reverse complement.
GTGATTATGTATTGTTATAGTAATTGTCTACAGGCTTAATTTAATTGATTTTTTTAAACTAACTTCTTTTCAACTGTATTATTATTATTTGTTATATATTTATATATGTCATGCTATTGTTATAAAATTTATAATCTTTTGCATGCGTTGCAATTTTATTTCTTTTGTTTTGAATTCTTATATTTCTAAATTATCATTAAATATATATATATATATATATATATATATATATATTCTTACTTTAACAAAATTTATTGTTAATCCGAAATTATAACAATAATAATTCCAAAACAAATAAAAGTTAATTCCATAAAATTAATGAGTCTTAAAAACATTATACAGGCCTCCAGGGTCTTATAATATGAATCGGTCAATTATATTTTGTTAAATAATCGATTAATGGTGGACTTTAAGTAAGATAATCGATATCATTTACTTTTCTTTAATAGTATTTTCAAGCACTAGCAGTTCCAGGATTTAATTTTGGGAGGGCACCAGAACGAAAGCATTTATTTCATATACATGGCGTTTCAGGGTTAAGTGGCCAAACTGCAAAACTGAATTAAGGACCTCGGAACATGAAAAAAATATCTTCTTAAGGTAAGTCCGCAAACACTTTTTTTAGGAGATATTCACATCTAAAGATTTTTGTTGTTCTGAATTATTTACGTTATATGAAATAAACAAAACCTATTTATTTATTTTAAATACTTTATTAATTAAATGTAAACATTAATATTCATATTAATTGTTGTTCAAAGTGAAGGTACGTCCACAAACGCTTTGTTTAGCAGATGGATTAGATAGAATACTAATACGAACTTTTATCCCTAACTGCCCTAAAAACTATTGGCAACATAAGGATTAATACTGTTTTGAATTAGCATCGGGAATTCTCAATAACATTTATCAGTTTGTTAGAAGCTTTCGCAGAATTCTCATCATTATGCCTTCCATTTATACTAGTGGTGTATATGGCGATATGGTGTTTTTATATGGGTTTTTGCAATGGTAATGCTAATACTGCCCATCGTGAATATGGCAGGCGATTTCCGAATAGAAGATTACCAAACTAGTCTATCTTTAGCTCCACATTTCTACGTTTAAGAGAAAATGATACATTTTCTCTAATACCACGTGCTGATGGTATTTTTGTCCCTTTACGAAATGATGAAAGGAGTGCGACCATATTACAATATTTTGATAATAATCCATCTGGCAGTCTATAAAGAGCTGGAGCAGAATTAAATATTACGCCAACTGCAGTATGGAGAACTCTCATTGCAGATGGACTACACCCATCAACGGGTACAAAATTTACTACCGCAAGATTTTCAGCAAAGAAGAATTTTTTCAGATGGGTACTTAAATCAAGTCGAACATAATCCAGAATTTTCAGGAAACATTCTCTGGACAGATGAAGTTACCTTTACAAGAAGAGGTATCTTCAATCAGAAAAATAATCAGCCCTGGTCGCAGGAAAATTCCCATGCAATTCGTGGGCATCATTTTCATCACTAGTTTCACTACAATGTATGGTTGGGGATAATAGACAATATTTAAATAGGTCCGCATCTCTTGCCGTCTCGACTCAATGCGGGCACATCTCTGTAATGTCTTAATGATGATTAACATGAGTTGAACATATTCCATTACAACTGAGAAGGGACATGTGGCTTCAATTAGATGGTTGTCCTGCACGTTATGGAAGAGGTCCACGACAATGGCTAAATGTTAATTATTAAAATCAATGGATTAGCCGTGGAGGACCAGTGGCTTGGTCTACACGCTCTCCAGACTTGACACCAATGGATTTTTTTGTTTGGGCTGACAAGAAACAAAAAGTCTATGCAAGTCCGGTCAATGACCTTAATTCCTTACGAAGAAGGACAATTTACTCTTGTGAAACAATAACACATATCCAGTGCCGTTCTGCCATTGCTTCTGTTAAAGAAAGGTGCCGAGCCTGCAAGGAAATAACTTTGAACAACATTTAATATGAATTTAATGTTTACGTTTAATTAATAAAGTAGTTGGAACAAATAAATAAGTTTTATTTATTAAATATAACGTAAATAATTCATAACAATGAAAATATCTCCTAATATAGGTGTGAATATCTCCTAAACAAAGCGTTGGTAAACATATTTTCATAGGATTTTTTTTTTTTTTTTGAGGTTCTTAATTTATATTTTCAGTTTGGCCAGTTAACCCTGCAGCACCCTGTATATATATATATATATATATATATATATATATATATATATATATATATATATATATATATATATATATATATATATATATATATATCTATAATTAATTTGAAAAAACAATAAAGACATTGTTTTTTTATATATCTTTTTATTGAGAAATAATACATTTTGCCACTCTTAAGGGCACTGAGTACTAAAGCTCAGTGGGGGACATTCAAACTTATATACAACACAATAAAAAAAAATAATAAAAAAAAATATACATCTATATAACAAAGGCAAAAACTATAATAATCCAAGGAAATGTAACTTTGAGTTAAAATTAAATAAAGTACAGAAATTCGTAGCAAAATTAAATAAATTAAAAGTAAAAAAATAAATAGATAAAAAAAAAAGATTAACAAGAAAAATATTCATACTTAATTACAATATTTACAATCAGGCAACAAATCTCCAAGTCCAGCCCTTTCCTCCACGTGTGAAGGACACAGCGAGATTCTAAGTGATCCCAACGCTTCTTTCTCAGTCGCGACGCCGGCATTACCAGTCCGGTGGAGACTGAGAGAGAGCACTAAAGCCACAGACACTCATGACTTTAGTGGAGAAGCTGGCCAGAACTCCAGTGACGTCTTTACAAGAGATCTCGAGGCCACTGCCGTTTCAACCTTCGAGGAGGGTTGTAGGGATGACTGGAGCTAGATAAGGATTGTGCTAAGGAGTTAGGATGGTGGATTAGGTTCAGTTTAAAATTTGAGAATCGGGATGGAATAACGTCATGGACATAACAGATGTAAAGGTCATCATGTAAAGTTTTATTTGTAACATAATAAGGAGCATTGACTATTATACGGAGGACTTTAGACTGAAAGGATTGGATGCGTTTGATGTTGAAAATTTAGTTGACCCCTACAGTTCAAGTCCGTAGGTCCAGATAGGTTTGAGTATGGTCTTGAATATTAATAGTTTGTTTTCTATTGAGAGATTAGATTTTCTGGTAAGTAGTCTGTATAGCTGGCCAAATCATCGGTTAAGTTCTTATCTTTTAAGTATGGTATGTTGGCTCCAAGTTAGTCTTTTGTCTAGAAGGAATCCAAGATACCGAACTGTCTGAAACGCGGAGAGGTACAGAGTTGAAAAGGATAGGTGGACAGGATCTCCGTCGAAGGGTAAAGGTGACATGCTTGCATTTGGATTCGTTGATGTTGATGCGCCAGTTACTGCACCACTGCTCAATTAGGGAGATGTATCTTTGTAGGTTTAAAAATGCTGTTTTATGATCTGAGTGGAATGACAGTATGGCGGTATCGTCAGCGAATGTTGCTAGAAGGGTATCGGGGTTGATTAGAATGTCAGCGGTGAAGAGAACTGGGCCCAAGACACTGCTTTGTGGAACACTAGCCTCAACTGCATAATAATTGGAGAATTCAGTTAAGCGGACTCGAAAGTAACGATTTGAGAGGTAGGATTTGAGGACTAGGTACAAGGATTGCGGTAAGTGGGTTTTGGGCTTGAAAAGCAAGCCATCGTGGCTTACGCTTCGTCCAGAAAGGCACCGGTGCAATATTGCTTGTTTTAAAGCGCAGAGGATATATGGTCAACAACGCGAAGGCCTTGATGAACAGTGGAATGTCTTGAGTGGAATCCAAACTGATGGGATGGGATATTTATAAGGGTTTTTAGTATGGGTAGTATGAAGTCTATCCACGGCCGGCAACGAGTATACATCGGGTCTTAGTTGTTCTCATTTTTCATTAGTTCTTTTCCGTCTAATTTAGTTCAAAATTTACACGGTTGTAGTTCTGTCTGTCAGCAACACATTTCTCAAATATCGTTGAAATTCACCAAGAATTTTCGATAGGAGAAAATTGTAAAGAAATTAGCCTGCTGTGAGGACTAATGGGCTGCTTATCAGTGGACTAAACTGAACCTGCAAACCCCCACTACACACGCTCCAGCTGTAGAAGGTCTGTGTCACCGTATCTTATCAAATCACTGCCGAGCACTTATGTATATTTTTCATAATAATGTGTTCCAACGACGATATAATGAGAGCTATTAATGAAATGAAAATATCCCTCGAAACTAATAATTCTCTCATAGGTGTTGTATTAAAAGAATGTGATCGGTTAAAGAATACCTGCCAAGATCTAGAGTTAAAGAATTCTAAACTCGAAAAATAAATTAATTTTTTAAAGCGGCAGATAAAAAAGAACAATTTTTTGATCCATAACATCCCTTTTCAGTGGAAATGAAAATACACTCGATAAAGTTATAGACAGCTTCACGGAGTCTAATATAACGATCCCAGATTATGCAGTTAACACCTGTTATAGACTTCGGAAAGGCCCAATATTGGTGTCACTTAACAATAATATTGTGAAACAAAAGGTTTTTAAGTGTAGGGATATTTTAAAATATAAAAACGTATTTTTAAGCCATGATAAGACGCCCGAAGAAAGAGAAGAAGGGAGAAAAGTTCACGCATGCTTAATCAAATTAAAAACTATTGATAGCAATGCGTCTTATAGGAAAGGTTTTTTCAAAATAAGAGGGTCATACTATAAAATGAAAGAAGTAGATGACATAATCAATGAAACTGAAGCTGATATCCCCATATCGTTATCACAGGCGGGCCCACTGGAAACATCTGATGAAGAACAAACAAAAATGAAAAGAAAAACTGAAATAGACTAGATAAGTTTAAATTTCCACAACGAAGTTCATCAGTCTAAGCAACGGGTAATTCGTCCTGACGGACCGAACCCATCTCCTTCGGCCTGATACCTGTTCACGATTCACTGAAAGGACCCGGTAAAACCATCTACCCCAATAATGTACAACAACATGGATATCATATTTTGTTTTGCAATATAAATGGTATAAAAAATCTATTTAAATTTACACCGAAAGAATGTGATACTATAAGGCAATATCTCTTATTGTGTTTCGTGGAGACTTGGGCGATTGACGATAATTTCTCTTTACCTCCATGGTTGCATGATTATACACCTTTTGGCAGTAAAGCTGTCAAAACAAACACAACAGGGCATGGCAGCGGTGGTTCATAGCTCCATTACTTCAGGAACAAGTATTGTATATGTCAAGCGATACTGGCTTTTTGTCAAGATTAAAATCAATAACAAATTATTAACAATTGGAAACATTTACTTGCCCCCTGTATATGATATGGATACAATACTGGAAGAACTGTGTAATACTATTACGGAATTACTACTCAATTATTCAGACACTTGCTTGTTTATCAATGGTGACTTTAACAGTCATGTAGGTGATCTGAATTGCTTGGATGAAGAAATGTTGTACAACTCAAATCTTTACGCGACAAGAACGAACAGTCATAAACATGTTAACAGACGAGGAAAACAATTAGTGGAAGCGATGGAATCATTAGGTCTCACACTATGTAACGGCAGGACGCTCTCTGACAGACCTGGAAAGTTTACATTTATTTCTAACGTTGGTAAAAGCACTATTGATTTAGTGTGGATCAACGATATGGCACTCGATATTTTAAGTGATATGGAAGTTATAGCCATGTCTGATTTTATGGACCATTTAGCTTGAGCTATTTCCGTGAAACCACACGTATGCTTACCAAATCCTCGAACGTCTAATTATACTGGTATGGAGCCCAAAAAACATGTGAAATGGGATGAGAACCAAAGCAGATTATTCAAAACAAATTTAGCTTGTAGTGGCAATATTTACAATAATTCGCAAGATGTAAACCAGCTCTATAAGTAAACCAGCTACAATAGTCTACATCACATTCTCCTTCACTGCCCTGCATACAATGACTATAGACAAAAATTCCTTCAAAACTTCATCTCAGAATCTTCTGATAACCGCAACGTCGAATCCATACTGAATATTGATTGTATAGATAAATTAAATAAAGTTTACTATTATATGATGGGAGTACACTAAGTGCATACACACAATTGTTGATCATAGCCATGTTCTATCAAGCGTTTGTTTTTAGTTTATCTTAAGAGTAATATTTTGTTTATATTTATAAATATTTTTATTTTGTATTGTTTCTATCATAGTAACTGGTTCATATAACCAATATTATGCAGTAATCGTTTTATGTTTTTAATTTTTATTGATATTCATGTTTTGTGAAAACCATTCTAAACGTTGAATATTGTAAATTTTATCTATATTTAAATTATATGTATGTAAATTTGTAAAACCATATTATTGTACAATAGCCAAGCTAGGCTCTATTCGTATGGGGAACCTCCTTAAAACAAATAAAATATCTATCTATCTATCTATCTAGTATGGGTAGTATGCGTTCGAGAAGGTTTTTTTCAAAGATTTTAGAGAGGATTGGGAGTAAGCTAATTGGTCTATAGGATAACGTATTACTGACAGGTTTACCTGGTTTAGGGAAGAGGATGATTATGGAATGTTTCCATATCAGAGGGAAGTGAGTTGTGCAGAGGATACAGTTGGATAGGTATGTGAGGAATATAATTGCTTTTTTGGGAACTTGTCTAAGGCTCTGGCAAGTAAGGAGATCGTGTCCAGAGGATTTTAGAGGTTTTAGGTTGCTTATAAGGAATTTGACCTCAGAGGGGTTGACAGATTTAAAAGGCAAAGCGAGAGGAATAGAAGAGAGGATTTTTTTTTTAAAAGGTCGCGGGGCCACTGCCGTTTTAACCTCCGGGTGGATAGAAGATATGGCTGGAGCCAGATAGGGATTGTGCTATAGGATTTGAATGACGAGTGAGATTTTGATAAAATTTGAAAAATTTATCTGGGATTAGGTCAATAACAAATGGGATAAGAAGGTCATTATGGAGGGTTTTATTGGTTACGTAGAAGGGAACATCGACTATTGTTCGGAGTACTTTAGACTGAAGGTTTTGCTGTCTCCCATAGCTCTAGTCCGTAGGTCCAGATAGGTTTCAGGACTGTCTTGTAAATAAGTAGTTTGTTGTCGACTGAAATTTGAGATTTTCTATTCATTAGTCTAAATAGCTATCAGTATCATCTGTTAAGTTGTTGCCTTTTAAATCTGGTATGTGGGTTCCACCTTAGTCTTTTATCTAGTAGAAAGCTAAGATACCGAACTGTGTCTGAGAGAGGAAGTGGTATGGATTTGAAATAGACTGGTGGACAGGACTTGCACCGAAGGATAAAAGTGATATGTTTGGATTTGGATTCATTTACTTGGATGCGCCACTTATTACACTAGTGTTCAATAAGAGTTAGGTGACTTTTTAGGTTTTACTATGCTGTTTTAGGATCTGGATTGGACAAATCCTTTTTAATTCAAGCTTTTTTTTTTTTTTTGTTTTTTGTTTTGTTCTTCCCTACCTCGCCTTTTAGGCTATACGGGATTTTCCCGGGCCGGGGGGTGAGGGCGGGGAAATTTAAAATCCCTCTCTCTGGAATTCTATCCTCTGTGATATTCGATAAGCAAAGTCAGTATCTTTTTTCAAATCTCTCGTCTTCAAAGACCTTCCCTATTTCCGATCCGGTTGATCATGGAATGCACTTAAAAATCTAAATCATAACAATCTCAAAATACCCCTAGATACTTTGATTATTTTGTGGTTTACTGATATTTTGTTTATTTATTCAAAAGGGGGTGAATACGTCTGCATACCTAAAATATAATAATGTAAAAATGAGTTAATTACGTTGTTAAAAAAATAACAAATTGATTAAAGAAAAAGCTCGAAGGTGTATAACCCAGTGGACGAGACACGACTACTCCATAAATAATATTACTAAAATAAAAATATAGCTCAAAAAGAGAGATACAGTGATTACGATAAAACGGGAAAATCCAAACTATAAAGCCATGAATCTTTAACACACAGGAGAAAAATTAATCTTCCGACAAATAATCAACTTTTCGGGATTCAGGATTCTTTCATGGATTAGGATTTATCTAATTCTTTATTTATGTTTATTTTTATTCTCCTTTCTCTCATTTTCTATTTGTTATTTGTTTAATGTATATTGTTTAATTTTTCATGTTATTGCATTTGCTTTGAGTAAATATGTATCTATATTTGTTTTAAAATAGAAAACACTGTATATTATAAGATTCGGTAGGTATGATAAAATTTATTTTAACTTTTTCGAGTTTTACGATACAAGTGTATATTATTGTCTAATGAGAGGCTTTGTTTAAAGGAAATAATGTCTATTTTAAGATTAGGCCGTCTGATTTAATGTAAGGTTTCAAAAACGATTGTCAATTATTATGAATTCGATGACGTAGTTTTTATAAATTCAATGAATACGGCATTAGGTATCAGTTTATTGTAACTTTTCGGTATTTTATGTCAGTAATTATGTTACGGCAGGCGTTGTATTTTAATATGCAATTGATTTTAAAATTATGTTGAGACGTGCATCTCATCATCAAGCACTGATTCTCATTTCTCACTGATTCATTTAAAATTCAACTAATGTCAAACTTGATATATCTTCATTTTATATATTGCAATTGAGCCTTATTTATTATTATTTTATTTTTGTTGTAGTTTTTGAAAATATCAATTAAATTTACTTAGTTGTCTAATTATTTATTGCCACTTTTCGGATTTATTTCGTACAGTTGTCAATTATTATGGTACCGAAGAATTAAATTTTAAAGGATGTATGCTCCAATTGTAGGAGAAAGCAACCTATTTATTCTAATTTTTAATTTTTTTTTTAATATAGGAGATTTTGAAAATAATATCAATTATAAGATTTATCCTCCTCATGGTGACTATCACATGTTTTAAAAATAGATAAACATAATAGATTTACCCGCCACTTTATTTTACATAGAACTCGATTATTTTCGAAAACGAAAGCATTGACGTATACTCTTGTAAAGTACAAAAACAGTCAAAGTAACTAATTCACATTTTTATAATTATTTATATATAACTGTAAAAAATATTCTGTAATTAAGGATAACGAGATCAGAGGTAATTAGGCAGAGTTCCAAACCACCCAAGAGGTCCTGCCTGTGGTTTCGTTACCATTTTTTTTATAGTGGAAGGTTCGCTTCATTGAATGCAGTAGAAGTAAAGGCAAACTAATAATGCATTCGATGCAGCCCTATCAAACCACTGCTGCCGGAGCTATGGAATTATATAAAGTTATAGATTTCCAAAACAGTCACTATTGAAGATTTTCCCATTTTGTTTTACAATGTATTACTTTTATTTGAAATTTGAATAAATTAAAAAAATAGACCATTTCCTATGGGTAGTCTAAATTGTAAACTCGTAAATATTTGATGCAGTACACTAAATGTAGCTGTCAGAACAGTCTCTCTCCAACATATTTCCGAAATTGTATGCATTCGACTTAGATCAAGTAGTGTTGGATTATGCCTTGCCATTTTTAAAAACCGTTCTTCACATCTGTATCAAATCTATCTGATTCTAATCTGTATACCAATGGTCTGCCCTAACTATGAGACTTTGGTTCATGAGTGGTTTAAATTGTAAACACATGAATGTTTGATAATGATTATTGATTATCAGCAGTGTTGATAATACTTAGCAAATTAAAAAAGAAACATTTTTAAAGTAATCATATAGTGAGTGGAGTCTAAACAATATTAATTTTCAAAGAAAATCTTCTTCTTGATGATGCAATATCTGCCTCAAGACATTATTTGTCGGTTTGTATCGAATCCTGCATATCATCATGTATGTTCTTTGATATAATTTCGTTCAGGCTTGCATGTGAACAATTTTTGAATTATCTCTCGCCGTAGTGACAACCAACCAACATCCTGTCATTGTAAAAACGTTACCTTTCTGCCAAGTAAAATTTGGAATCCGCCCAAACACACATACCTATAAACATAAACTGCGTTACATATCTTTTTAATAAGTGTTTCTAGCTATGCTGAATAAGAAATAATTTTCTCGAATGTGAAATAATGTATACTTGTTCCTGGTTTCTTGTTGATGCAAATATCTGCCTTCCAACATTATTTGTCATTCTGTAACGAATCCTGCATATCATCATCTATGTTTTCTTATAGAATTAAGTTCAGGCTTGCATGTGAATTATTTTTGGATTATCTCTCGAAGTGACGACAACCACAACATCCTTTCTATATCTAACGAATCCTGCATATCACCATGTATGCTATCTTATAGAATTAAGTTCAGGCTTGCATGTGAATTATTTTTGGATTATCTCTCACCGTAATGAAAACCACAAAATCCTGTCTATATCTAATGAATCCTCCATATCATCATGTACGTCCTTTAATATAATTTAGTTTAAGCTTGCATGTGAATTATTTTCTGATTATCTCTCTCCGTAATGACAACCTCAACATCTTGTCTATATCGAACGCATCCGGGATACCATCATGTACGTAATTTAATATAATTTAGTTTAAGCTTGCATGTGAACTATTTTTGGATTATCTCTCTCCGTAATGACAACCTCAACATCCTGTCTATATCGAACGCATCCGGCATACCATCATGTACGTCCTTTAATATAATTTAGTTTAAGCTTGCATGTGAATTATTTTCTGATTATCTCTCTCCGTAATGACAACCTCAACATCCTGTCTATATCGAACGAATCCGGCAAATCATCATGTATGTTTTTTAATGTAATTTCGTTCAGGCTTACATGAGAATTATTTTTGGATTATCTCTCACCGTAATGACAACCTCAACATCCTGTCTATATCGAACGCATCCGGCATACCATCATGTAAGTCCTTTAATATAATTTAGTTTAAGCTTGCATGTGAATTATTTTCTGATTATCTCTCTCCGTAATGACAACCTCAACATCCTGTCTATATCGAACGAATCCGGCAAATCATCATGTATGTTTTTTAATGTAATTTCGTTCAGGCTTACATGAGAATTATTTTTGGATTATCTCTCACCGTAATAACAGCCTCAACATCCTGTCTATATCGAACGCATCCGGGATACCATCATGTACGTCCTTTAATATAATTTAGTTTAAGCTTGCATGTGAATTATTTTTGGATTATCTCTCTCCGTAATGACAACCTCAACATCCTGTCTATATCGAACGAATCCGGCAAATCATCATGTATGTTTTTTAATGTAATTTCGTTCAGGCTTACATGAGAATTATTTTTGGATTATCTCTCACCGTAATGACAACCTCAACATCCTGTCTATATCGAACGCATCCGGGATACCATCATGTACGTCCTTTAATATAATTTAGTTTAAGCTTGCATGTGAATTATTTTTGGATTATCTCTCTCCGTAATGACAACCTCAACATCCTGTCTATATCGAACGAATCCGGCAAATCATCATGTATGTTTTTTAATGTAATTTCGTTCAGGCTTACATGAGAATTATTTCTGGATTATCTCTCACCGTAATGATAACCTCAACATCCTGTCTTTATCGAACGAATCCGGCATACCATCATGTACGTCCTTTAATATAATTTAGTTTAAGCTTGCATGTGAATTATTTTTGAATTGTCTCTCGCCTTAATGACAACCTCAACATCCTGTCTATATCGAACGAATCCGGCAAATCATCATGTATGTTTTTTAATGTAATTTCGTTCAGGCTTACATGAGAATTATTTTTGGATTATCTCTCGACGTAATGACAACTTCAACATCCTTTCTATATCGAACGAATCCGGCAAATCATCATCTATGTTTTCTTATAGAATTAAGTTCAGGCTTGCATGTGAATTATTTTTGGATTATCTCTCGCCGTGACGACAACCACAACATCCTTTCTATATCGAACGAATCCTGCATATCACCATGTATGCTATCTTATAGAATTAAGTTCAGGCTTGCATGTGAATTATTTTTGGATTATATCTCGCCGTAATAAAAACCACAAAATCCTCTCTATATCTAATGAATCCTCCATATCATCATGTACTTCCTTTAATATAATTTAGTTTAAGCTTGCATGTGAATTATTTTCTGATTATCTCTCACCGTAATGACAACCTCAACATCTTGTCTATATCGAACGCATCCGGGATACCATCATGTAGGTAATTTAATATAATTTAGTTTAAGCTTGCATGTGAACTATTTTTGGATTATCTCTCTCCGTAATGACAACCTCAACATCCTGTCTATATCGAACGCATCCGGCATACCATCATGTACGTCCTTTAATATAATTTAGTTTAAGCTTGCATGTGAATTATTTTCTGATTATCTCTCTCCGTAATGACAACCTCAACATCCTGTCTATATCGAACGAATCCGGCAAATCATCATGTATGTTTTTTAATGTAATTTCGTTCAGGCTTACATGAGAATTATTTTTGGATTATCTCTCACCGTAATGACAACCTCAAGATCCTGTCTATATCGAACGCATCCGGCATACCATCATGTACGTCCTTTAATTTAATTTAGTTTAAGCTTACATGAGAATTATTTTTGGATTATCTCTCACCGTAATGACAGCCTCAACATCCTGTCTATATCGAACGCATCCGGGATACCATCTTGTACGTCCTTTAATATAATTTAGTTTAAACTTGCATGTGAATTATTTTTGGATTATCTCTCTCCGTAATGACAACCTCAACATCCTGTCTATATCGAACGAATCTGGCAAATCATCATGTATGTTTTTTAATGTAATTTCGTTCAGGCTTACATGAGAATTATTTTTGGATTATCTCTCACCGTAATGACAACCTCAACATCCTGTCTATATCGAACGCATCCGGGATACCATCATGTACGTCCTTTAATATAATTTAGTTGAAGCTTGCATGTGAATTATTTTTGGATTATCTCTCTCCGTAATGACAACCTCAACATCCTGTCTATATCGAACGAATCCGGCAAATCATCATGAATGTTTTTTAATGTAATTTCGTTCAGGCTTACATGAGAATTATTTTTGGATTATCTCTCACCGTAATGATAACCTCAACATCCTGTCTATATCGAACTAATCCGGCATACCATCATGTACGTCCTTTAATATAATTTAGTTTAAGCTTGCATGTGAATTATTTTTGAATTGTCTCTCGCCTTAATGACAACCTCAACATCCTGTCTATATCGAACGAATCCGGCAAATCATCATGTATGTTTTTTAATGTAATTTCGTTCAGGCTTACATGAGAATTATTTTTGGATTATCTCTCACAGTAATGACAACCTCAACTTCCTGTCTATATCGAACGCATCTGGCATACCATCATGTACGTCCTTTAATACAATTTAGTTTAAGCTTGCATGTGAATTATTTTCTGATTATCTCTCTCCGTAATGACAACCTCAACGTCCTGTCTATATCGAACGAATCCGGCAAATCATCATGTATGTTTTTAATGTAATTTCGTTCAGGCTTACATGAGAATTATTTTTGGATTATCTCTCTCCGTAATGACAACCTCAACATCCTTTCTATATCGAACGAATCCGGCAAATCATCATGTATGTTTTTTAATGTAATTTCGTTCAGGCTTACATGAGAATTATTTTTGGATTATCTCTCACCGTAATGACAACCTCAACATCCTGTCTATATCGAACGCATCCGGCATACCATCATGTACGTCCTTCAATATAATTTAGTTTAAGCTTGCATGTGAATTATTTTCTGATTATCTCTCTCCGTAATGACAACCTCAACATCCTGTCTATATCGAACGAATCCGGCAAATCATCATGTATGTTATTTAATGTAATTTCGTTCAGGCTTACATGAGAATTATTTTTGGATTATCTCTCTCCGTAATGACAACCTCAACATCCTGTCTATATCGAACGCATCCGGCATACCATCATGTACGTCCTTTAATATAATTTAGTTTAAGCTTGCATGTGAATTATTTTCTGATTATCTCTCTCCGTAATGACAACCTCAACGTCCTGTCTATATCGAACGAATCCGGCAAATCATCATGTATGTTTTTTAATGTAATTTCGTTCAGGCTTACATGAGAATTATTTTTGGATTATCTCTCTCCGTAATGACAACCTCAACATCCTTTCTATATCGAACGAATCCGGCAAATCATCATGTATGTTTTTTAATGTAATTTCGTTCAGGCTTACATGAGAATTATTTTTGGATTATCTCTCACCGTAATGACAACCTCAACATCCTGTCTATATCGAACGCATCCGGCATACCATCATGTACGTCCTTTAATATAATTTAGTTTAAGCTTGCATGTGAATTATTTTCTGATTATCTCTCTCCGTAATGACAACCTCAACATCCTGTCTATATCGAACGAATCCGGCAAATCATCATGTATGTTTTTTAATGTAATTTCGTTCAGGCTTACATGAGAATTATTTTTGGATTATCTCTCTCCGTAATGACAACCTCAACATCCTTTCTATATCGAACGAATCCGGCAAATCATCATGTATGTTTTTTAATGTAATTTCGTTCAGGCTTACATGAGAATTATTTTTGGATTATCTCTCACCGTAATGACAACCTCAACATCCTGTCTATATCGAACGCATCCGGGATACCATCATGTACGTCCTTTAATATAATTTATTTTAAGCTTGCATGTGCATTATTTTTGGATTATCTCTCTCCGTAATGACAACCTCAACATCCTGTCTATATCGAACGAATCCGGCAAATCATCATGTATGTTTTTTAATGTAATTTCGTTCAGGCTCACATGAGAATTGTTTTAGGATTATCTCTCACCGTAATGACAACCTCAACATCCTGTCTATATCGAACGCATCCGGGATACCATCATGTACGTCCTTTAATATAATTTAGTTTAAGCTTGCATGTGAATTATTTTTGGATTATCTCTCTCCGTAATGACAACCTCAACATCCTGTCTATATCGAACGAATCCGGCAAATCATCATGAATGTTTTTTAATGTAATTTCGTTCAGGCTTACATGAGAATTATTTTTGGATTATCTCTCACCGTAATGATAACCTCAACATCCTGTCTATATCGAACGAATCCGGCATACCATCATGTACGTCCTTTAATATAATTTAGTTTAAGCTTGCATGTGAATTATTTTTGAATTGTCTCTCGCCTTAATGACAACCTCAACATCCTTTCTATATCGAACGAATCCGGCAAATCATCATGTATGTTTTTTAATGTAATTTCGTTCAGGCTTACATGAGAATTATTTTTGGATTATCTCTCACCGTAATGACAACCTCAACTTCCTGTCTATATCGAACGCATCCGGCATACCATCATGTACGTTCTTTAATACAATTTAGTTTAAGCTTGCATGTGAATTATTTTCTGATTATCTCTCTCCGTAATGACAACCTCAACGTCCTGTCTATATCGAACGAATCCGGCAAATCATCATGTATGTTTTTTAATGTAATTTCGTTCAGGCTTACATGAGAATTATTTTCTGATTATCTCTCTCCGTAATGACAACCTCAACATCCTGTCTATATCGAACGCATCCGGCATACCATCATGTACGTCCTTTAATATAATTTAGTTTAAGCTTGCATGTGAATTATTTTTTGATTATCTCTCTCCGTAATGACAACCTCAACTTCCTGTCTATATCGAACGCATCCGGCATACCATCATGTACGTCCTTTAATACAATCTAGTTTAAGCTTGCATGTGAATTATTTTCTGATTATCTCTCTCCGTAATGACAACCTCAACGTCCTGTCTATATCGAACGAATCCGGCAAATCATCATGTATGTTTTTTAATGTAATTTCGTTCAGGCTTACATGAGAATTATTTTTGGATTATCTCTCACCGTAATGACAACCTCAACATCCTGTCTATATCGAACGCATCCGGCATAACATCATGTACGTCCTTCAATATAATTTAGTTTAAGCTTGCATGTGAATTATTTTCTGATTATCTCTCTCCGTAATGACCACCTCAACGTCCTGTCTATATCGAACGAATCCGGCAAATCATCATGTATGTTTTTTAATGTAATTTCGTTCAGGCTTACATGAGAATTATTTTTGGATTATCTCTCTCCGTAATGACAACCTCAACATCCTTTCTATATCGAACGAATCCGGCAAATCATCATGTATGTTTTTTAATGTAATTTCGTTCAGGCTTACATGAGAATTATTTTTGGATTATCTCTCGACGTAATGACAACTTCAACATCCTTTCTATATCGAACGAATCCGGCAAATCATCATGTATGTTTTTTAATGTAATTTCGTTCAGGCTTACATGAGAATTATTTTTGGATTATCTCTCACCGTAATGACAACCTCAACTTCCTGTCTATATCGAACGCATCCGGCATACCATCATGTACGTCCTTTAATACAATTTAGTTTAAGCTTGCATGTGAATTATTTTCTGATTATCTCTCTCCGTAATGACAACCTCAACGTCCTGTCTATATCGAACGAATCCGGCAAATCATCATGTATGTTTTTTAATGTAATTTCGTTCAGGCTTACATGAGAATTATTTTCTGATTATCTCTCTCCGTAATGACAACCTCAACATCCTGTCTATATCGAACGAATCCGGCATACCATCATGTACGTCCTTTAATATAATTTAGTTTAAGCTTGCATGTGAATTATTTTTGAATTGTCTCTCGCCGTAATGACAACCTCAACATCCTGTCTATATCGAACGAATCCGGCAAATCATCATGTATGTTTTTTAATGTAATTTCGTTCAGGCTTACATGAGAATTATTTTTGGATTATCTCTCGACGTAATGACAACTTCAACATCCTTTCTATATCGAACGAATCCGGCAAATCATCATGTATGTTTTTTAATGTAATTTCGTTCAGGCTTACATGAGAATTATTTTTGGATTATCTCTCACCGTAATGACAACCTCAACTTCCTGTCTATATCGAACGCATCCGGCATACCATCATGTACGTCCTTTAATACAATTTAGTTTAAGCTTGCATGTGAATTATTTTTGGATTATCTCTCTCCGTAATGACAACCTCAACATCCTGTCTATATCGTACGAATCCGGCATATCATCATGTATGTTCTTTAATATAATTTCGTTCAGTCTTGCATGTGAATTATTTTTGAATTATCTCTCGCCGTAATGACAACCACAAAATCCTGGCATTGTGAAAAAGTGACCTTTCTGCCAAGATAGATTTGGACTCCGCCCCGAACATATAGATAGAAACTATGTTATATATTTTTTTGATAAGTGTTTATATCTCTGCTGAATAAGAAATGATTTCCTCAAAAGTGAAATAATGTATACTTGTTCCTGGTTTCATGTTGATGCAAATATCTGCCTTGAAACATTATTTGTCATTTTGTAACGAATCCTGCATATCATCAGGTATGTTCTTTGATAGAATTTCGATATAGCTTGCATATGGAATATTTTTGGATTATCTCACGCCGTAATGACAACCACAACATCCTGTCATTGTGGAAAAGTGACCTTTCTGCCAAGATAAATTTGGACTCCACCCCAAACATATAGATATAGACTATGTTACATATTTTTTTGGTTAGTGTTTCTGGCTATGCCGAATAAAAACAAAATATTTTGGAAGCTGGGATAATATCTGCTTGTTCCTGGATTCTTGTTGATGCAAATATCTGCCTTGCAGTATTGTTTTTCATTTTGTAATGAATCCTACATATCATCAGGTATGTTCTTTGATAGAATTTCGTTCTGGATTCCATATCAAATATTTTTGGATTATCTCTCGCCGTAATGACAACCACAAAATCCTGTCTATATCGAACGAATCCGTCATATCATCATGTACGTTCTTTAATATACTTTCGTTTATTCTTGCATGTGAATTATTTTAGGATTTTTGGATTACCTATCGTCGTAATGACAACCTCAACATCCTGTCGTTGTGAAAACGTGACCTTTCTGCCAAGTTAAATTTGGACTCCGCCCAAACACAAATTCCTATAGATATAAACTGTGTCACATTTTTTTTTTTATTTTTTATTGTTTCTAGCTATGCTGAATAAGAAATAATTTTCTCGAATTTAAAATAATGTCTACTTGTTCCTGGTTTCTTGTTGATGCAAATATCTGCCTTACAACATTATTCGTCATTCTGTAACGAATCCTGCATATCATCATCTATGTTTTCTTATAGAATTAAGTTCAGGCTTGCATATCAGATGTTTTTGGATTATCTCTCACCATAATGACAACCACAAAATCCTGTCTATATCGAACGAATCCGTCATATCATCATGTACGTTCTTTAATATACTTTCGTTTAGGCTTGCATGTGAATTATTTTAGGATTATCTCTCGCCGTAATGACTACCAAAACATCCTGTCTATATCAAACGAATTCGGCATAACATTATGATGTTCTTTAATATAATTTCGTTCAGTCTTGCATGTGAATTATTTTTGGATTACCTATCGTCGTAATGACAAACACAACATCCTGTCATTGTGATAAAGTGACCTTTCTGCCAAGATAAATTTGGACTCCACCCCAAACATATAGATATAGACTATGTTACATATTTTTTTGGTTAGTGTTTCTGGCTATGCCGAATAAAAACAAAATATTTTGGAAGCTGGGATAATATCTGCTTGTTCCTGGTTTCTTGTTGATGCAAATATCTGCCTTGCAACATTATTTGTCATTTTGTAACGAATCCTGCTCATGATGAAGCATGTTATTTGAAATATTTAGTTCAGGGATGCATATCAGATTATACTGTATATCAAATTATTTTGGATTACTCCTTGTCAAAATACTAACGATAAGATACACGATGAGCCTCCTGTAAAGGTAAATTTGAACTCCGCCTAAAACATATAAAAATTTAAAAAATATATAAATTTTACCATTCCTTAGGCTCGGTAACTTGTTATTGTTTTGTAATTCCTTGTTGGATTTGATTCTCTAGCGTCAATTCGATTGTCGTTTTTTCATCTATGCGTTAAGTAAATTCACTTACAAAAAATATTTTAATACGTGTGAACTGTTCTATTGCGTAGAAACGTATACATTTCAACAATGTTTGTTTTTAACAATGGTCCTTAATATTTTATCAAATTGACGTGTATATATATATATATATATATATATATTATATTATATTTATTGTAAATTAACATAGTTTTTTAATATTATCATCGGTGTCTAATAAAAACCAGGGGTTGAAACTTTAACGGAACTATTTTGTAAAAAGAACTTCTTTTAACCGATTATCTTGAATGAAATGTTTACTAATTATATAATGATTACTTGTATCACTTACCAGTTGACGATTTTCAACAAACTTCAGCAATAACAATCCAAACTTCACTTTTTCTTATTGCTACAACATACGCACGCTCCGTCTAAAATATAAATACCTGAATCTCATTTCACTTCCTTTCATAATTTCGATACCCCTTTTTTTTATTTGTGATCAAATTATCTTACGATTCAAGTGGAAAGCTAATGAACACTTATGCGTATTTAGTACCCAATCAAATTGTAATATGTATAATTAATTAATAAAAATACCTTTAGAACAAACGTAGGTGTGCTTTATTATTTATTACAAAATATACCATCTGTCTTGTCTTTATCTAACTAACATGTGTAATCGATTATATTATAATTTATAAATAGAGGTTACAGTCTTATACTACACCCTTCCCTTAATCCTCACAAAGTCTTTTTGGTGGCTTCACCAGGCGGCCCGATCTGGTGCGCATACCTTCACTAGTTGGAGATGCTTGCTGAGCTTGATCATTGGAAATTGACAGTCCTGGTAACAGCAGGGAAGAACCATTCTGCGGGTGACGCGGAGATTGTCTCTGTTCCTCCTGAAATAAAGCATTGGAGGGTTGGAGTAGAGGATCAGAATCAGAATCAGTTGGGTTGAGTAGAGGATCAGTGTTAGGTGTGGTGAGGCGTCTTAAGTGGGATGAGTTTCTTCTATATTCGTTGTCATATTGGTCTCTGACCAAGTATGATCTTGGTTCAGGGAGAACCTTTGTAATAGATCCTTCTTTCCATCGATCCTTCCATTTAACATAAACTGGTTGTCCCATCTTGAACTCCTCTGATTGACGAGAAGTTGAGTCATAATATTTTTTACTTTTGAATTTTAGAAGCTCCATTCTTTGGCGCACATCATCGTCTGGTATTTTGGGAATAAGAAGATCAATGCTTGCTGGCGCCCTGGTTCGCAGTCTTCGACCCATCAACAGTTGGCTTGGAGAATACTCGAGCCCAGAAAGGGGAGTTGTTCGGTATTCTAGAATGGCTTCATAAATGTCTCCTCCTGAATAAGAGACTTTCTTTATCATTTTCTTCGCGACACCTATCCCTTTCTCCGAGAGACCATTAGATCTAGGGTAGTGAGGACTAGATGTACAAATTTTAAATCCCCAATGTTTGGCAAAAGCTGCCATTTCTGCACTACTGAACGGGTTGTTATCACAACGTACAATTTCAGGCGTGCCATGATTACTAAAAAGAATTTTTAGTTTTTTGATAATTTCAGTGGATGTTTTATTCTTGAGCGGTATAATATCCAACCATCTTGAGTAGTAATCTTCTACAGAAAGAAAAATTTTCGAATTACACTCGCCTATGTCCATACTTAAACTTAATAACTTGAAACGGAAATTTAGGAATTTCATATGTTATAAGAGGTTCTTTAGGTTTATTGTTTTGGAAGGTTTGACACGTGGAACAAGAATTTATGAAGTTTGTAATGTATTCGGACATGTTTGGCCAATACATGAGGCTCTTAATACGGGAAACGGTTTTGTTTATTCCAAGATGAGCTTTAGAATGAATTTGGCTTACGAAGTGACGTCGGAGACTCGGTGGTATAATAATTCTATCATTATAAAATAAAATTCCTTTATTTTCTGAAAGTTCGTCTCGGAGCCCATAAAAAACCTTTATTTCACGTTCCAAACACTTTTTATGAACTCCTTCCCAAGCATTCCTGATACAATTTCTAAGTTCACTGAAATCATCCCTGGTGGCTTCTTGCAAGATTTTTATATCCTCTGATGGCACCGGCAACAATTCTTCTAGCGTAATGGCATGAACCACCTGAGAAAAGTCTACGTCTTCCGGTCCCTCTTCTTCAAGAAAGGCTCTTGATAGCATGTCCGCTATATACATTTTTGAGCTTGGTATATAGGATAATAAAAATTTATATTTTAATAGCTTCAGTTGCATTCTTTGGAGTCTTGAAGAATTTTTATACAGCTCCTTATTGAGCACTGCTAACAACGGTTTATGATCCGTAAAAATCTCAACATTATTATGACCGTAAATAAAGTGGTGAAATCTATTGACCGAGAAGCATAAGCTAAGCATCTCCTTCTCTATCTGACTGTAATTCTTTTCTGAGTCATTAAGACTTCTCGATGCAAATACGACTGGTTGCCCGTTTTGGAGTAAACAGCTCCCAAGCCCATCCTTACTGGCATCACATTGGATCTCGATTTTAAGTGACGGATCAAACAGTTTGAGAGTGGGCGCATTACAAACTAAAGATTTTATAATAGAGAAAGCTTGCTTCTGTGAATCAGACCATTGCCACTGAGCACTCTTTTTCAATAATTCCCTAAGAGGGGCGGTGACTTGTGAATAGGCTGGAATAAATTTGTTCAAAAAATTTATTGCACCTAAAAATCTTTGAATTTCCTTCGGAGACTGAGGTTCTTTAATATTAGAAATGGCTCTTACCTTGAGAGGATCCGGTTTGATTCCATCTGCTCCAAATACTAGTCCCAAATATTTAACTTCATTTAATTTAAACTGGAGTTTCTTGCTATTAAATTTAATGTTGGACTGTCTGGCCCTTTTTATAACCTCTTCCAAACTTTTAGCATGTTCAATTTCTGTTCGGCCCGAAACTATTATGTCATCGAACATTATTTGCACTCCCTCTATGTCTCCAAATATTTTAGTATTTTCCCTTTGAAATATCTCCGGAATATTAGACAAACCGTAGGGCACTCTTAGAAATCGATATCGACCAAATGGGGTATTCATAGTGCATAAACGACTCGAATTCTCATCTAGAGGAAACTGATGGAACCCTTCCTTCATATCGAGCACAGTAAACCATTTTTTCCCACTAAGGTTAGCAGTTAGTTCTTCTTGAGTAGGTATGCTATAATGTTCCCTTTTTATGTATTTATTCAATGGAATGGGATTCAAACACAGCCGAATAGATCCATCTTTCTTTTCAACTACCACTATGTCATGAACCCAATCTGTAGGCTCTTCTACTGGTGTTATTACTCCTAAGTCCACTAACCTATTGATTTCTTTTTTAAGTTTAGATTTGAGAGAGGCTGGAAGTCTCCTCGCTGGCCTCACAGTAGGTACCGCATCATTGCTAAGCGTAATCTTAACTTCATAGGGAATTTTACCCAGACCAGTAAAAACATCCTTGTTATTTTGAATAAATTCTGGTTTTCCATCTTCTAAATTTTTAATAGTCAAATCATCAACTTTAGATAAAGTATAAGCTCGTTTAATTAGCCCCAATTTTTCACACGTTACTGCACCAAGTATAGGAGATGAGTCACAATTCATTACTACAAATTCAATGTCACAATTCTTCTTTTTATAATTAGCCTCTAAAATAGTTTTCCCCAAAGGTTTAGAGATAAAGCCTCCAAATGACTTAACCTTCATTGAAGTTTTAGTCAATTTACCATCAAGTTCTATTTTATTCCAAATTTTACTGGGCAAAATATTAATATCACTAGCCGTATCCAGCTTAAAAAGTACGGGTACATTATTAATATAAATATATTCCTTCCATAGATCTGACTTAATAGCATTCACATCAGTAATAACGTTACAATCAAACATTGACTCGGACGATGAGTCTTCTTCAACCTCATTCACTGCAGTTCTCTTTTTTCGTGAGATGCACCCGATTTTAAAATGACCTAACCTCCCACATAAAAAACATTTTTTCCCAAATGCTGGGCAATCTCTTGGTCCGTGAGTGGTACGGCATTTTTTACATTTATATTCAGTCTCTTTATCAGTCTTAGTACGTCTGGATGTAAAAGGTTTGTTTTTATTAACCATATTGGTATAGTTAACATTAACATCACCTAACGTGCCTTCTCCAACCATTTCCTTGCTATAAGATTGACTTATTTCTGCTGCTCGACAAATTTGCGTCACCTCCTGCAATGTTAGCGTTTTGGTCTCCTTAATCAATACTTTTTGAACTTCTGGGTCATTATGGTTACGCACTATATGGTCAATTAGCATTCTATCCGCGAATGAAGTTTTACAATCGGCTTTAGAGCACACGAAATTGCAGTTGAGTGCTTGACTTTTTAGCTCAGTTAAATAATTATCAAATGTTTGTCCTGGGGAATGTTTTATCTTATTGAATTTAAAGGACTCCATTGCCAAATTTACTTTAGGAATACAATACTCATCAAATAATTTTAAAACAGCTTCTAAAGTATCTTTCTTACCTTGGAATGTAGAATGTATTTCTATGGCTTCCTCACCCATTTGTGTTAATAGAAGAGCTATTTTCAATTCCTCATCTGTTGATTTATACTTCTCTATAGCCTTTAAATAGAGAATGAAGGCCTGTTTCCATTTTGGCCACTTCGTTGCAATGTTCTTGTCAAATTGAAGAGATTGCAGCCGCAAATTAGAATTATTCATTTTCAATTTGTTGGTATTTCACCTGACACCATGTAATATGTATAATTAATTAATAAAAATACCTTTAGAACAAACGTAGGTGTGCTTTATTATTTATTACAAAATATACCATCTGTCTTGTCTTTATCTAACTAACATGTGTAATCGATTATATTATAATTTATAAATAGAGGTTACAGTCTTATACTATACAAATTAATTAATTCAATTAGAAAACGCCGCATTCCTCAGAGTTTTCGTTAATAAATAATTTATAGGTTACGATAAGATGAAGCCATTCACGAAGTCTTAGGCAGATGTTAATAATTTGATAAAATGGGTTATGTACAGCGGACTAAAAATATTTCATAAATGAATTAATGCATCATGGCCCTCTGTATTGCGTTCGTTAACGAGAAATAATGACCAAGAAATTCCAGTCATTTAGATACGAAAAGAAATACATTAATAGCCCTAAGGATAGCGATCCACCCACAACCGTTCATTCTAAACGCAATATTTTAGATTAGAAGTTGTAACCCGAATAAGGATCTCATCTTACGCAGGGAACCTACATAGATCTCATACAAATTGCTCATAAAAATTTCTAATTTAAGCGCCAATAACATAACTGCATGATCTACGGTTTTTCTTCTAATATAACAGCCAATATCCGATAATAAATCATATCTCCTATTACACAACGAAAATATAATATTTGGATCTTTAAATAATTCAAGGATGATAGATGGTAAATGTTTATGGGTCAATACTTTTTCTTCTTCTCCGGCTCTACAGTCTAAGGTTAACTTTGGTCTCTCCGACAATGTTTCGCCATCCTTCTCTGTCCATGACTCTTCTCTTCCTGTTGGTCACTCCAATTTTTTTTTTTTTTTTTAATATTTTATTTTAACAGTACAATCTGCCACATTGAAGGACAATAAGTAACAGGGCTAAATATGTTCAACTCCAATTTTAGTAAGGTCTCCTTCTACGTCCTTAATCCAACAATTATTTGGTCTTCCCCTCTTTCTTTTTCCTGGCATTCTTTCATCTGGCATTCGCTCGGTATGACGGTATGACTCAAGCAACTAATTCTTCTGAATTTAATGAACCTTATATAGCTATGATATATAGTTATATATATATATATATATATATATATATATATATATATATATATATATATATATATATATATATATACGTTTTTATTGAAAAATAATACGTTTTGTCACACTTAAGGGTACTGAGTACTAAAGCTGAGTGAGGTACATTCATATCATATATACAATACAATAAAAAATATATACATCTATATAACAAAGGAAAAAAATTATAATGAAACAAGGAAATGCAACTTGGAGTTAAAATTAAATAAAATACAGAAATTCGTAACAAAATTAAATAAATTATAAGTAAAAGAAATAAAAAGATAAAAAAAGAAAAGATTAACAAGAAAAACATTCATACATTGTTACAATATTTACAATCAGCCAAGAGATCTCCGAGTCCAGTCCTTTCCTCCACGTGTGAAGGACACAGCGAGACTCTTAGAGATGCGGATGAGAGAGATGCGCTGGGTTCTCTCTCAGTTGCGTCGCCGGC
This sequence comes from Nezara viridula, assembly GCA_928085145.1. Taxonomy (NCBI): domain Eukaryota; kingdom Metazoa; phylum Arthropoda; class Insecta; order Hemiptera; family Pentatomidae; genus Nezara; species Nezara viridula. The sequence continues at coordinate 166,736,758 of OV725078.1, read as the reverse complement.
ATTACCAGTCCGGTGGAAACTGAGAGATGGCACTAAAGCCACAAACAATCATGACTTGAAATGAATTAAAAAATAATTTTATTCTGGGACTACTGTCCCCAAAGAATAATAACAGAGTTACAAATTTATGGGTCTTAGTCTGACATAATCAAAATACAAACTAATTTACTGCTAATTGTTATTTTAATTGTGCAATAAATTGAAATTAAACATTGTACATATGCAAGTAATTTTACATGTTAGGGGAAGTTTGAATGTGGAGTAGGTGATGGAACAGGAGTTGTTTGAAGGAATTTATGGACGAGGATTGACGCATGGAGGTAGGAAGTGAGTTTCTTAAAGAAGCAGCACAAATGACTAAGGATTTGCTGAAAGAGGAAATTTTATGGGAGGGAATATATAAGTCTATATGTTGAGACCTAGTATTGAGAGACTGGATAGAGGAACGTAGAGTAAGGAGTTCCAGGATGTACGGAGGGTTTTTAGTTCTGAAGACTTGGAAAAGGACAACACCAAGGAGGAATTTTCGTCGGGAAGTAGGATAAAGCCACTTCAACTCGGTGTACCAGAGTGAAACATGTGAACGCCTGGGGATTCCGAAAATGTATCTTATGAAACAATTTATGAGTCTCTTTAGTATCATTTCCAGCCTAGCAGATAGCCCTCCATACACCAAACAGCCGTAGCCGAAGTGGGGGAATACAAGGAGGGTTACAAGGAGCTGTCTGTTTTTTAGAGGAATACAATCACGGAATCTTAGGAGTTGTTTAAGGGCAGTTATGGATTTTCCGGTAATCTGGGAGATATTGTTATTCCAGGAGAGGTTCTGGTCAAAGGTTACTCCTAGGTTTTTGACTGTAGGAAAAAAATGGATGGGACGGTTATTGAGGTTAAGTAGAGGAAAGTAAGGAAGGGAGCTAATGAGATGTCTGGACCCAATGATAATAGCCTTGGTTTTATCTGCATTCAGCTTTAATTCATTTATTTCTGCCCATCTGTTGATGTAGTCGATGCCCTCTTGTAGCCTTCGGGCAGCATCAGGCATCTCAGAAGGTTAGAATGGTTGGTATCGAAGGTCTTGGGATCGAAGGTCTTGGGTAATCCTTAGCAAGGCAGACTGGGTGGAATACTAGAAACGGAAACCAGATTGTAAAGGATTGAGGAGATGGTTTTGCTCTAGAAAGCTGTTCAACTGAGAGTGAACTAATCTTTCTAGAGGCTTGGATAGATTGGATAGAATGGAGATGGGTCTGATGTGGGGAAGTTGGCCATTGCCAGAACTCCAGTGACGTCTTTACAAAGATTTCGAGGCCACTGCCGTTTCAACCTTCGAGGAGGATTATCGGGATGACTGAAGCTAGATAAGCATTGTGCTAAGGGGTTAGGATGGGGGATTAGGTTCAGGTGAAAATTTGAGAATCGGGATGGATTAACGTCATGGACATAACAGATGTAAAGGTCATCATGTAAGGTTTTGTTTTAACATAATAAGGAGCATTGAATACTATACCGATTCCAAGACGAAACTAGCCAGCACTGGTAGAATGGGAAGAAGAGCGGCTGAGGAAAGGTACGCAAATAAATGCCTCCAAAAGTAAAGTGATGATTATGGCGAGAGAAGAAGAGGAAGACGTCCAATTGGTTTGTAACGGAGAAATTCTTGAGGTGGTAAAGGAGTACACATACTTAGGTACCATAATTACTAACGCTGGTAAGATAGATGCTGAGATTTCGTATAGAATATCTAAGGCGAATCAAGTATATCACCAGATCGCTGGTAGTATCCTCAGCTGCCGTGAAGTGGATAAAAATACCAAGATGCACGTCTATAAGTCTGTATACCTTCCTATTCTCACCTACGGCGGAGAAAGTTGGACTATGTTGGACAAACATTATAGTCGCATAACAGCAGCGGAAATACCGATTCCTACGTAGATCGGTGGGCAAAACTAGGAGGGATCGCATTAGAAATGAAACTATCAGAGAACAGCTGGAAGTGCCTGAACTCAAAACTACCTTGGAGAACAGGCAGTTAAGGTTGTTTGGACATTTCTGCCGCATGAACGAGGACATGGACCCTATAAAGATATTAGTGGCTCGACAGACAGGGAAGAGGCCACGAGGGCGTCCCAGAGTTTCATATCAGGAGTTCATGGAGAGGATCGGAGGTGGAAGAGGCAAATCCTTCAGCCCAATGAAGCGGTTAAGCAGAGACCGGGAAGGGTGGCTGCGTTGGATAGAGGCTTCTCGACGCTAGAAATGGCATTGTGAGGAAGACAAAGAAGAAGAAGAATATTATACGGAGGACTTTATACTGAAAGGATTGGATGCGTTTAATGTTCGAAAATTTAGTTGTATGGTTTTATGTTTATGAGTATGGTCTTGTGTATTAATAGTTTGTTTTCTATTGAGAGAATATATTTTCTGTTAAGTAGTCTGTAGTTCTTGTCTTTTAAGTCTGGTATGTGGGTTCCAAGTTAGCCCTTTGTCTAAAAGGAGTCCAAGATTCGAAAATGTGTCTGAGACGGGGAGAGCTACAGAGTTGAAAAGGATAGGTGGACAGGATCTGCGTCGAAGGATAAATGTGACATGCTTGCATTTGGATTCGTTGATTTTGATGCGCCAGTTATTGCACCACTGATCAATTAGTGAGAGGTGTCTTTGTAGGTTTAAGGATGCTATTTCAGGTGAGTGGGATGACAGGATGGTGGTATCGCCAGCGAAAGTTGCTAGAACGGTATCGGGCTGGTTGGAATGTCAGCGGTGAAGAGAATTGGTCCCAAGACATTGCCTTGTGGAACACCAGCCTCAACTGGATAATAATTGGGGAATTCAGTGCCGCAGCGGACTTGAATGGAACGATTTGAGGGTATGGGTTTGAGGACTAGGTATAAGGATTAGAGTAAATGGGTTTTGAGCTTGAAAAGCCATCATGCCACATCCGGTCGAAAGCTTGCGCTAGGCCCAGAAAAGCACCGGTGCATTATTGCTTGTTTTCAAGCGCAGAGGATGTATGGTAAACAAAGCTTGTTGAACACTGGAATGTCTTGAGCGGAATCCAAATTGATGGGATGGGACGTTGTGGATTCAAGTATGGGTAGTATGCATTCTAGAAGGTTTTTTTCAAAGATTTTAGAAAGGATTGGGAGTAAGCTAATTGGTCTATAGGATGAGGTATTATTTACAGGCTTACCTGTTTTAGGGAAGAGGATGATTATGGAGTGTTTCCATATAAGAGGAAAGTGAGGTGTGCGGAGGATACAGTTGTATAGGTATGTGAGGAATATAATTGCTTTTTTGGGAAGTGGTCTAAGGAACTAGGAAGTATGGAGATCGTTTCCAGGGGTTTTTCGAGATTTTAGGTTGCTTATAAGGAATTTGACCTCAGAGGGGTTGACAGCTTTAGGAGGCAAGGAGAGATGAATAGGAGAAGAAAGGAATTCTTTAACTTCAGCAGTGAGGGTTCAATGGAGTTCGGGGTGAGGAGTGAATGTTTTGGATAGGTGTTTGGCAAATTCTTCAGCTCTTGTCTCATCTGACGAAGCCCAGGTTCCATCATCGCATCGGAGTGGATAGGAAACAGAATGGTATTTAAGGATTTTTCAGGTCAATTTCCAGAGGGAATTGTCATCGGTAGATAAGGAAGAGAGGTAGAAATTGTATAATTGGGATCTAAAGGAAGCTATTTCTTTTTTTACCTGTTTGGAATAATAATTGTATATTTTTCGATCATCAGGATGCCTGGTTCTTTGCCAGAGGGTCCTAGATTGGCGTTTGGATTTAATTAGGTCAGTAAGATCTTGGGTTAAATGATTGTTTTTAGGGTATGTTTTGGAGGGAAGTGGTAAGGATGCAGTCCAAAGTGCTTGTTGGATCAAGGTGGTGTAGGAACTCACTGCATTATCTAGGTCTTAAGGTGTTTTTAGGGATACTCTGAGGTCTATTGTATCTGCTTTTGTTTGGCGGAAAAGGTCCCAGTTGACTGGGCCTCTCATGAATGAGGGAGAAGATAATTTGGGGATAGGAGATGCGGAAAGGGTTAGGTTTAATGGGCTGTGGTCAATAAAATTAATTAACTACCTATATGAAATGGTATTTAAGTGGTTCTTTGAGTCCTATTAAATTTAATTACACGAACAAGAATACTTTAAGAGATAGTTTTGAATACTTTTTTCTGTAAAACATGGTTATATTTCACCATTTGGGAGGGGATTCAGACCGGAAGCTCCCCTCTCCCCTCCCCGGTATATCCGCCTGTGTCTAAATGTACCTATTCTTTAACGTTTTTCTTAGATATAAAGTGACATGTTTAAAAAATAGCAATAAGCTAATAGGTAACTGCAAGACTATTGAGCAAGACCAAGACCAGGTATGTTGACGCAAGACATACTAAACCTTGTCTTGATCATGCGTTTGAACAACACTACTAGAAATTGAAGGATTTCTGTTGGAATTGCACAAAAACATCAACATATTTTCATAGTAATTAAATTAATTAAACGTTATAACGTTATATATATTTAAAATTATTTAAATTGGCTATTCAAGAAAATTTGCATATTTATAAAAATAAAAAAAATCACATTTCAGACTGATATAACAGTACTAGGAAATCCAAATAACTACGAAGAAGATCCACCTACTGGAGTTACTATCGAAGACAAGAAACTTACCGGAGACCAGTCGTCATTATTAGTTATGGGAAATAATTTATTGAGCGAATCACAAGAAATCGTAAGTACAGTAAAAAAAAAAAAAAATCAACAATTCAGTTCAAGAATGAAAGTACAAAAGGAATTTATTTTCCAGAGCCTGGACGATATTTTGAACGTTCTCAAACCAGAGGGTTACATCATAACAAAAGAATACATCAATACAAAGATTGAAAGTGAAAAAGTGGTTGTCCTCTGTTCCCACGTAGTGGGTTCGGAGAGGATGTTATTATTAAAGAAGGTATGCTTAGACTAATATTTTAATATTACCCTATGTAAAAATGATCGACACCTTACTAACACGTAAAATTGAGTGAGCTTTAATTTTCAGTTTCAAATTTTCCTTCCAAAGTACTCCCTTACTTACTCAGCCAGTAGCCTATTTTTTTTATGTCTACGAGCTGTATCTCTTATAACATAAAATACTTTTTATTTCCCACCATCCCCAATAAATTTTGAATCTCTATGTTATTTTTCTAACAGTGATTAGAAATTAAGTTAGAAATAATAATAATTCCTATGTAAAAACTTGTTGTCTATTAGTATCAGGGCCTAAAACGCAGCGGTAACTTTCCGCTTTCTTCGGAACTGCATCTCCATTTCAAAAGCATCCATATATATTTCAATAGATAAAATTGTATGCCAATCCAACCGATAAAATTATTGATTAGTCATATTAAAATAATTAAAACAATATGACACCAATATAAAAGAAAATAACAAATTAATTATGGAAGATCTTAGTTGCTCAATCTATGAACATAATTTTAGATTTCATACAGTATTAAGAATGAAGATTACAATCAACACATTTTTAACAGAAAATTTTCCTAAGCATATTTTTAACTTACCTACTACTGCTATTGTGTCATCAGATTTTTAGTTTTACCGATTTCATTTTAGGCGAAGAAAGCCGAAACCGGAACGACAAGTGCATTTACAGTATCTGACGCAGATTACAGTTGGATTGTTCCATCTCAGAACGCACTTAAATCAAAGGAGTGTACAAAGGTTATCTTTCTGGGCCCGTTTGAGGAACAAAATGGAGTTCTCGGTTTCGTAAACTGCATCAGGAAAGAATCTGAAGGCCAGAAAGCAAAGTAAGCTTTGACAGCCGCACAAATACTTTAGGATTTTTATTTATTCTATTACTATTATAATTTTTTTTTTACAAATACCCTCGGTATACAGTTAGATTTTTTAGTAATGGTATTACATTTATTTCAACTTCAGCTTGTTTCTCTTACCATTACTTTTGTTGTTATATTACGATTCTCTTTCTCAATTAGCTAATTCCTCGACTTTATATCTATTGAGTAATCATCGCGAATTTATTCCAAAGGCGCCCTTTACTACATCCTCCTAGAATTTTATATTTATTTTTTCAAACCACTCATCACCCTTCTCACCAGACTCCTTTCCGAAATCCCAGTTAACTCTCCTCGATGAACTCAAAGAACCTTGCTATCCTCTATTGGAACGCTAATGGACAACAAAACCACCGTGACGAACTAGACATATTTCTTCATGACAATTACATTGGCATTGCCCTTCTGACGGAAACTCACTTCACCAAACGGTCAAGCTTTTACATTTGTGACAACATCACTTACAGATCAGACCACCCAGACAACACTTCTCACGCCGGTTTTTGCATCCTTATCAATAAATCCTTTTCCCATTCCCAAATTCCATCCACTCCACCTGATGCCATTCAATAAACCTCAGTAATCCTTTCATCCCACCCTCTCCATCTCACATTCTCAGCTGCATACTGCCCTCCGGGTAAATCCCTCTCTTATAACCTTCTTGATTTATTGATTCAATCTCTCGGACCTCGCTTTGATGCTGGAGGAGACTATAATGTTAAACACCAACGATGGGGTTGTCGCAAATCCAATTTCCGTAGTAGTATCCTATCTCGTGTCTCGTCTTCCAATAGTTATTCTCTCCTCTCGCCCATGAATCCTACCTATTGGCCAACATCTCTTAAATAACGTCCTGATATCCTGGATATTTTTATCACTTCCAAGATTTCCTCTTCCCAGACCACAATCAAATCTCTGGATGACCTTTCATCATATTAGAGTCCAGTTCTGCTATTATTGCATTCAAATCACTCTCCTAAACCTTCCTCTCCGTAATTCATTACAGGTCAAGTTGACTGGGACAAATTTCACCATGATTTGGAAAACGAACTGGACATAAAAATCCTGCTTAAGACAAAAAAAAAGACATATACGAAGCCAGTGAATAACATACCACATCAATAGCAATCAGCATAAATGATAATACATCTATAAATAAAAACAAAAATACACGACATATCAACTTGCCAAAACATATTCTAATCTTATTAATGGAAAACGCAGAGTAAGATCGAAGTGGCATAGGACTAGATATCCTACAGATAAAACCTACTGTAACAAACTGATTAACAAACTAAAAAAAAAATTAGAAAATTCAAAACACAAAAATTACTTAACCTGACCGAAAATCTTACAACTACCGAAAAATCACTATGGACGACCACCAAAAAGGTTCCTGAAGTTTAAGAACTTTAAAATCACCCACTACTTACTGAATCCCAAACCTGGTCCAAATCCGACTAAGAAAATTCTCAAATATTCGGTCAACACCTCTTCCAAACTTTCAGTCCTCATTCTGATATCCTTAATTTAACTAACCAGGAATGTATCGAGGCAGAACCGGATACTCCTTTAAAAATGTCCCTTATATCTATAGCATTTCATCCCACAGAAATATCTAACATCATTCACAGATTACCTTCACGCAAAGCTCCTGTGCAGGACCTAATCATATCTCAAATCTTAAAAATTCTTCCTCGAAAAGACATCTTATTCCTAACTTATATATACAATGCTGTGCTCTGATTCACATATTGCCCTGATCTACCTTGTGTACCTTGGAAACTATCAATTGTCAAAATTATCCAAAAACCCAAGAAGCCACCTGAATACCCATCCTCTTACCATCCTATCTCTCTTTTACCAATCATGGGCAAAATCCTGGAAAACTCATTTTAAAACGCCTGTACCCTATCCTAGATTCTAATAATATAACCCTTGATTACCAATTTGGATCCCGCACATCCCATTCCACTATCCAGCAATGTTATCGTGTGGTAGACGTAGTCTCCTCTGCATTGGAGCGCAAAATGTACTGTACGGGAGTCTTTCTCAACGTTGAACAGGCGTTTGATAGAATCTTGCACTCGGGACTGCTGTACAAACTCCGTAAAGTCCTACCACCTATTAAATTTCTATTACATACTTCCTCATTATCCGTTCATATCTTACTGATCGATCCTTCAAAGTAAATCATAATAATGCATGTTCATCTCTCTTTTCCCAGTCTGCTGGTATTCCTCAAGGGAGTATCCTCGGTCCTATCCTTTATACAGTTTATACAGCTGATAACCCATTCTCATACGGTCATCACCACCTATGCAGATGATAATTGTATCCTATCTGTTAATAATGGCCCCTTAATTGCATCCAAAACCCTCCAATCACGTACCACAAACCTTGCAGAATAGTTTCATAATTGGAGAATAAAAATAAATTATAATAAATCCCATCAAATTACCTTTACACTTCGTCATAAACCAACAACTTCTTGCCCTACAATATCCTTCTATGATATTCCACTTGTTCCTGTTGAACAAATCTGCTACCTAAGACTGCACTTGGATAAACGTTTCACTTGTAATCCGCATACTAGACTAAAACGACAAGAAACTGGTTGACGTTTCCGACTGCTCCAACACTTAATAGACAAACGCTCTAAACTTTCAATTAATTACAAAAGACTCATCTACTTAACCATAATAAGACCTATATGGACATACGGAGTAGAGCTTTGGGACTCTAACAAACCATCGAATTCCTGTCGTATCCAATCCTTCGTAAAATCCTTAATGCCCCACATTTTATCACTAATGAAACCATTCATAAAGACCTTAATGTTCCATATACCGCTGATTTAGCCCGAAGCAGATAGCTATCATTTCATGATAAACTCCAGTCCCATCCAAATCCACTTGTTTCCAGCCTTGCTTCTCCCTCTATTCCTGATAATCCCCCTAGGCGTCTGAAAAGAAGATGACTTCTTGATCTTTTCACCTAGAATTAAATAGGGAGTGCTACAACTGGACAGTATCTTTTCAAGTCTGTTCATGTGAATATTTCTAATGTGTGCATTTTTACTAGTTGTATTGTTTATACAGTTGTAAATTTCATTAAGTAAATAAAATAAAAATATTTATTTGTATTAGTATCCATTAAGTCATCATATACAGGTGGTGATTAGAGAACAAATAGACGGTTTTCTGAAACATGTTAAAGAACTCATTGAAATGTAGGATAGTCATTATAGGATAATTCTGAGTGATATATTTTTAAATTTTATCGTTTCAATTCATGGAATGCTCATAATAAAATGTTTTTATTTAGTTTAATTATGAGAGGTATCATTATTATCGTGTACATTAAAATGATTAAAACATAAAAAAATCTATGTATGTGTTTTTTATTTTGTTTGTTTGCTGTGATTTTACGACGTAAAACTTATGGGCCATCAAAGCCTGTAAATTAATTTTGTTTATCTCTACGTTAAATTTTTAAGACCCTCCGAGGCGTATGAAAAGAAGATGGCCTCGTGATCTACTTATGTTTTTTTTTTTTAACTTCTTTATTGAGATATTGCAATATGTCACATTCAAGGACAATTGTAATAGTGATGTAGAGTAGCTCATTCATATCATACAATAAATAAAAATAATAAACTGCAATATAATAATGCAAAAGTAACTTGTATATAAACTAAAAGATATTAAACTAAATAAAAATAAACCAATCTAACAAAATAAATAAACCAGACATACATTGCTTGAGTGGAGAATCTGGCCATTGCCATAACTCCTATATATTCTCACAACAAGTCTCTGGGCCACTGCCGCTTCAATCATCGAGGAGGATTGTAGGGATGACTGGAGCTAGATAGGGATTGTGCGATTGGATTTGGAGGATATGTAAGGTTTTGGTGGAATTTGGAAAATTTTTGAGGGATAAGGTCTAGGACAAATGGGATATTATATTGTTCGAAGGACTTTGGACTGAAAGGATTGAATGCGTTTGATGTTAGAAAATAGATCTACTTATGTAAATATATTCTTAGAGTGCTACCAATGGGTGGTTTCTCAACAAGCGTTGTCATGTGATTGTATTATTACTTTGTGCACATTTACTAATTGTATTTTTTTTTTTTATGATATAGTTGTAAATATCAATGAATAAATAAATACAAAATTAAGAGATTTTAAATTTTTGTAAACAAATCATTTGATTTCAAGAAACCTAATACTAACTTTATTGTGTCTTCGTCATACCTCAAAATGTTTGTTATTGGAGGTGTAAATCCTAAACTATTTAGACTCAATGAATGTTATGCCCAAAAACGATGTTTATCGGTATACGGAATCAAGGCATTGGCTAGATAGAGTTCTGGAGAGGAAGCAGTGTTTCTCTTTCTACTTAAATGGACACATTAAGTTTCTCCAATGTAAAATTGAAGACCAGTGGATAGGGACCAGTTATTTATTCTATCCTAGGCTCCCTGGAAATCACTCACCACCACGTGTATGGGTAGGGTGAGAGTCTTTATTTATGTATTTATTTAATGAAAAAAATGTATTATATTTGTTTCTTATTAAATTGTATTTGTATACAATTTAATTTTAGTTATTTTTCTATTCCAATTTTAAGTATTTTAATATTGTGTAGAAGAGAGGTGTATGAAGGGAGATAAAGAGAGAGAAGGTAGAGAACGGGAAATTAAATGTAAAAAAATAGCTTGAAAAAAGAAAGGGAAAAACAAATATATATATATATATAATATATATATATATATATATATATATATATATATATATATATATATATATATATACATATATATACATATATAATCATATATACTAACCACTGCTATATATTTATATATAAGTTTCATTTATTTTCCTACGGATTAGCTAGTATGCTGTGTCTAGCAACCTAATATAATTGGGCAGCAATCTTTTATATTTTATATGAAAATAAAGTTTTTCTTTCTAACATGTACTTTATGTTTTATGGTGGCAATGTTCTCAGAATGACAGCTAATGGCTAAATCGTCTGCAAATAATTGTGGCCTAACACCTCTTGGCAAGTTGAGCCACAAGTGGTTTATTGTCAAGCAGAATAGGGTTGGACTAAGGACACAGCCCTGAGGGACTTCGCTGATCTGTTCATGTTCTTTGGATAGTTCACAACCTATCCTAACCTTAAATCGCCGATTTGAGAGGGACTCGCTGATGTAATGGAACATTTGTCTTTTGATTCCTACGGATGATAGCTTACGTAGGATTATAGTGTGTTTTATGGTATCAAAAGCCTTTTTTGTATCGAAAAATACCGCAATCAGTTGTTAGGAGCTGATAAAAGCATACTGGATTTCGGCTTCTAATGAAACCAAATGATTGACTGCACAACGCTCCTTGCGAAACCCTGATTGAAATGGTTGAAATAAGTTATTTCTCTATATAATCCACATCAATATTTTATTGACTATACGTTCCATACCTTTGCTTAGACAACTTGTGAGGAATATAGGACGATAACTGTTTGGGAACCGTTTGTCTTTTCAGTTTTGCAGAATAGGGATTATCACCCAGTCGCGCCAGGTACTTGCTAAGTGTCCTGTTGATTAGATATGATTGTAATAATCCAGTATCCATTTTAATGTGTCAATAGGTAGGTTTTTAATCACGCCATAATGAATGTTGTCAGGACCAGGTGTTGTCCCTTTAACGGTATTTAGGGTGGCTTTTAATTCCCACATTAAAAAGGATTGGTAATAAAATGGGGTCATCACTTATTACAGTGCCAAACTCCATTTCATCAGGGTCAGAACTATTTATTCCTGAATTATAAATTTTCTTTAAAAATCGGCAAATTGATTTGAAACCAGCAAGAGATTGTCTGATAATTGACCATTGGTTGAAATGGTATAACGGGAAGGAGAGGACGTTTTTGAAAGTTTGTGAACTTTGTGGCTGTCGGCTGATGTTACTGAGGCATTTAGAGCTCACAAACTTTTTTCATGACTCGGACTTACATTGATTGAACATTTTTCTGCACATAGCTCGCTGCTTTTTATATTCTGTTAGGTTCTCAGACTTCATGGATTTTAAATTTTTTACGTTTCCCACCAAACCTGAAGTAGTTTTGTGTATAAAAAATGGAGAGATTTTTTCAGTCTTTTGTATCACCTCTTTTGGCTACTAACTATGGGTATACATGGGTATTACATTTTGTATTTTTTGAGGAATTATTTCGTCTGGAAGAAATTTAATTCGACTCCGAGCCCATTTTCTTTTCTTTTTTTTTTATAAAGGACTAGAAAGTTCGGAATGTCCCGAGGACTCCCCCATATTTCTATCAAAACTGCCAGAGAAAAACAACAATGCACTAAAGTAAAGTTAAAGAATTCTTTTTTTAGATACATACAAAGTAAAAGGAAACAATTAAATAATAGTAATATAATAAAAGAAAAAGCTTATCTGTTAAACCTAGCGGTGTATACATCACTCCCACTGTCCCAGCCTAAGTCTAAGGAGCAACTGTTTTTTGATTTTTTAAATATTTTATTTCAAAGTTTTATAATTTTGTTACAATTTTCCTTTTGCTTTCGTTATAATTTGTCTTTTGTTTTTGTTATTGTCTTATGTTGTATATGGTGTGAATGTTTCATAAGACTTTAATAATTATTGTTAGTGCCCTAAGTGTTGCAGAATATACCATTTTTTAAAGAAAACAATAATAAAAAGAAATATAGAATTCAAGATAAAGATTTGGGGGAAAAAATGAGATATGATTTTGTCATTGATCGTAAAAGTATTTCTACCAGGAAGGACTTGGTAAGGGCCTTTCAAACTGATCAGTAAGAGCTGCGGACTCTATACATATATACATTATAATGGTCGAAAACATGACGTGAACCACATTAAAAAAATCAAAATATCGAAATCGTATAAAGTATACATGAACCAAGAAAACAATTATTGTATTAATACATAATGAAATAACTTCTGTTGTTCAGATTTAATTACCGTTTTAAAATATATAAACTATTTAGGTAAAAAATTTAACGTTAGTAAATTTTACTTTCACCAGCGATTTTTTTTTATTTTTTTTTTAGCTTATTTATTGAAAAATATTACATTCTGTCTCAAGGACATTTATAATAGTGTTCACAGATCACATTCACACTCTATGTACAATAAATAAAATAAATTAAACAGAAAAATAATATATATACAATAAATAACAATAAAATAACCTAAAAATAAATGAATAAAATGAACACATACATACCTATATACAATATTTACAATCTGGCGGGAGAACTCCAAACCAGACTTGTCCCTCCAACTGTGGAGAGAAAAGCATGACTCCAGGAGATCCCTGCACTTCTCTCTCAACCGCGCCACTGGGCGGGTAAACCCAGTGGAGATTGAGCAAGAATGCTTAAGCCACATGCACTCATGTCGTGAGTGGAGAATCTGGCCATTGCCAGAACTCCAATATTTAAAAACAATAAGAGGTCGCTGGGCCACTGCCGTTTTAACCTCCCTACAGGATTATATGGATGGGTGGTGCTGGATAGAGATTGTGCAAAGGGATTTGGATGATGGGTAAGATTCTGGTGGAATTTGGAGAATTTTGCTGGGATAAGGTTTAAGACAAATGGGATATTAAGGTGATGGTGTAGGGTTTTGTTGGTTACATAGAAAGGAGCATCGACTATTGTTCGAAGGACTTTGGATTAGAAGGATTGGATGCGTTTGATGTTAGAAAATTTTGCTGTTCCCCACAGTTCATGTCCGTAAGTCCAGATAGGTTTCAGTATTGTCTTGTAAATCAGTAACTTGTTTTCAATGGAAAGTTTAGATTTTCTGTTTAGTAGCCGGTATAGTTGGCCATATCGTCGGTTTAGTTCCTGTCTTTTAAGTCTAGTATGAGGGTTCCACGTGAGTCATCTGTCTAATAGAAAGCCAAGGCACCGGACTGTGTCTGAGAAAGGAAGCTGGATGGAATTAAAGTGTACTGGTGGACAGGAATTGCTTCGGAGAGTGAAGGTGATGTGTTGGCATTTGGATTCGTTTACTTTAATACGCCATTTATTACACCAGTGCTCAATCAGGGAGAGGTGTCTTTGGAGGTTTGAGGATGCTATATAAGGATCTGAGTCGGATGATAGAATGGCGGTGTCATCAGCAAAAGTTGCCAGGAAGGTATCGGGATGGACAGGGATATCGGCGGTAAAGAGGATGTAAAGGACGGGACCCAATACGCTACCTTGAGGAACACCTGCCTCAATTGGAAAGCAATTCGAAAATTGAGTACCGCAGCGAACTCGGAAGGTACGATCTGAGAGGTAGGAACGGAGGACAAGGTATAAGGACTGAGGAAGATGGGTTTTCAGCTAGGAAAGCCGGGCTACTTTGTCATACATGCTTTCCGTGTCATACCCGGTCGAAAGCTTGAGCTATGTCCAGAAATGCACTCGAGCAATATTGTTTGCTTTCCAATGCTGCGGAAATAGGATTTCACTCGGAGTCCTTGTTGGACTGTGGGGTGTTGTGAACGAAATCCGAACTGATGGGAAGGAAGATTTTGGGATTTCATAAAGAGTAGGATTCGTTTCAGGAGGATCTTTTCAAAGAGTTTTGAGAGAATCGGAAGTAGGCTAATTGGTCTGTAGGACTTTGAGGTGTTGGGAGGTTTGCCTGTTTTCGGAAAAAGGATAATAGTGGAATGTTTCCACAAAAGAGGAAAGTGGGTGGTTCGTAGGATGCTATTGTATATGTATGTAAGGAATATGACAGCTTTAGGAGGGAGTTGTCTAAGGATCTGAGAGGTAAGGAGGTCGTATCCAGGTGATTTGCGGGTAGGTAATTTTTGTAAGAGGAATTTGACATCAGAAGGATTAACTACTTTAGGCGGTAAGGAGAGTGGGATGGGTGAATTAAGGAATTCCTCTACTGCTAACGTGTGGGTGGGATTGGATTCTGGATGAGAGGTGAATGTAAGGGAAAGGTTTTTGGCGAATTCCTCGGCTCTGTCTTCGTCAGACGCTGCCCAAGAGCCATCACCTCGACGGAGAGGATGTGATATATGATGGGGTTTTAGGATTTGCTTAGTGATCATCCATAGGGAATTGTCATGAGAAGAGAGGGAAGTAAGGTAGGAGTTGAAGGATTGGGATCTGTAAGTGGCCAATTCTATCTTTAATTTTTTGCAAAAATAATTATAGGATTGACGATCGGAGGGGTGTCTAGTACGTGGTCATAATAATCTGGCACGGCGTTTGGTACGAATTAGGTCTATAAGGTGTTGAGGTAACTGATTTTTCTTGGGAGTTCTTGAGGAGTGGTTTGGAGAGGAAGCAGTCCAGATTGCTTGTTGGATAGTGGTGTTAAAAAAAGTGTACGGCATTGTCAAGGTCATCTGCGGTTTTCAGAATTATTCGGAGGTCAATTTTACCGGAAAGGATTTGGTGAAAGAGTTTCCAGTTAACTGGGCCTCTGATGAAGGACGGTGGAGAAGACTTAGGAATAGGAGCTAGAGATAATTGGAGTAATAATGGACTATGATCTGAGGATAGTTCGGCAAGACGGGTAAGGGAATGATTGAGGGGACCTAAGCCACTGTGGATGAAAAAATCAAGGATATCGGGATTGCGGTTAGGATCTGTGGGCCAGTAGGTAGGTGAGTTAGGAGGAAAGATACTGAAACCTTGGGAATTGAGTGCAGATAACAATGTTCTGCCACGAGAATTCGTGGTTCTAGAACCCCATTGATGGTGTTTGGCGTTTAAATCTCCACCCAGGATGAAATGATGTCCTAAGGAGTTGAGAAGAGAACTGAACTGGATATTGGATATGGATCTGTTAGGAGGGCAATATGCTGATGCTATGGTGACGGGAAAGGAGAAGGTTTTGATTACGATTGCGGTAGATTGTAGGAAATCTTGTGTCGGTAATGGGAGCTGGTGATGAGAAAGAGAGTTGTGTACAATAACAGCAGTACCGGCATGTGCTTTATCTTCAGGATGGTCAGTACGGTATATTATGTATTGAGGTATTTTTAAATGCTGTTTTCTATTCAGTTGTGTTCACGTAATTAGTGCTACGTCGATGTTCTTGTCCAGTAAAAAAGCTGTTAGTTCGTCAACGTGATTTCTAACACCATTCGCATTCCAAAGGAGAATGGATATGGGTTTTGGGATGTGAGTCATTAAGGGTTTTTCAAAGGAGGGATGAGATGAGATACGAGATTTGTGTGGAGTTATATGAGTGTAGTAACTAAGGATTTAAAATCGGTAAGGAAAGATGCCAGCAAACTGGTGGAATCTGTTGCATTGGAAGGAGGAGGGATATGATGAATATGTTGTTGATGGTTAGGTTTATTCGGATCAATAGGATTTTGAGGTTGGGGTTGAGGTTGTTGTTGCAGCAGGGCTTGACAGTTATCGGTTGAGCTCTTACCTCTAAGTAGCTGGGAAAATGATACACTATTGTTTACTATTCTAGAAGGCTCTCTCTCTCTTCTTGGTCTTCCTGGTTCATCTTGAATCCGGTTTTTCTGGTGTCTGGATTTGAGATTCTTGTAAATTTGGCATCCTTTGTAGTTGGCCGGGTGTCCCTTCAAGCATAGTGCACACATTGCTGGATCTTGTATCGGTTTTGTGCACTCCACTGATTTGTGCAGTTCACCGCATTTCACGCAACGCGGCAGATGGTGACAGTCAGTCTTCGTGTGCCCATACGCCTGACAATTATGGCACTGCACGATTTCTCTCTTGGGGTATGGTTTCTCTACTTTTACCATTGTGTAATATAATCTTGTAATATCGTATATTTTTTCAATACCGGGTGATGGCTCTAGATCCTCGAAAAATAAAGGTAGTGGAACTTTATTTTTTACTCCAGGCTGCTCCTTATTCTCCTTCAGAACGTTGGTTACCTGACTTACTTTGAAACCAAGCGCCGCTAGTTCTTCTTTTATCACTTCAGTTGGGGTTGAGGAGTGTTAATTCTTATTACTACTCGTAACGATCTCTCCTGCCTAAACTGGTACGTATGAAAATTCGCATTCTTTTCTGAGAGGTACTTCACTATTATTCTGTAGGTTTTAGCAGTATCTGGTGTTATTTTTGTATCGTTGGTCCTGTTGAGACATGAATAACTGCAAGTGCAGATTTTATTTAGCTGGGTGCAGAACAATTGGAAATTTTTTATATTTTTCACAAATATCGGAGGAGGCCTTGGTTTTGTGGGTATTGCTGCAGACTCCATTACCTCTCGGTCATTTTGAAGCACTTGGTAGGGGTTTGGAGTAAAGAAAGGGGATTCTTCGATCATTTCTTGCGAAGAAGTTCCTGGTTGTGGCTGAGGTTCTGGTTCTGAAGTGTTCACTTTTGTTGTTGGTGTTGTTTCTCGTAGGCTGCGACGAGTTCTTTGTTTGGCTGGTGAGCTTACTCCGTCTGACCGAGTCCTCTTGGGCACCTTATTGGACATCACTTGGTGAGTATACCGCATACCATAAGAGAAGAAAGAAAGAATGAAATAAAAAAAATAGTATATAAAAAAAATATATCAAACAGCAATATCTACTGCACAGGTGTACACGTGAAATGTATTCAATGAAAAAATCAGAGAGATTCCGCTTAATAATAGGCAAATACTAAGAGACCAGTTGGGAACACAACCTTCCAATCAGCTGATCCACTGCCTTCCAGCGAATTTTTTTTTTTTTTTTTTTTTTTTTTTTTTTTTTTTTTTTTTTATTTATTGAATAATAATACAATCAGCCACTGTTGGAGGGCTATAAGTATTAAGGCTAGAAGTTCTCATTCATACAGTATATACAAGTAATACAGAAGTAACTATAAATATAAGAAGTAAATAAATAATACTTATAAAAAAAAGTAAATCAATAGGAAAAAAAATAAATTAATAAATAAAATTAAAAAAAAAAAAATAAATAAACAAACAAAATAAAATAACAACTTCTAAACACATTCATACCTATATACAATATATACATTCGCCCAGGAATCTCCGAGCCAGGCTTCTCTCCCCACATGTGGAAAGCAAAGCAGGACTCCAGAGATCCCAGTGCCACTTTTCCAGCCGCATCACTAGTATTAAAAGCCAGTGGAGGCTGAAGGAGGGCACTAGAGCCACAGATGCTCAGGACTTGAGTGGAGAAGCTGGCCATTGCCAGGACTCCAGAAGCATATTACAATAGATCTCGCGGCCACTGCCGTTTTAACCTTCGAGGGGGATTGTAGGGATGGTGGGAGCTGGATAGGGATTGAGCTAGAGGATTTGGATGATGGATAAGGTTCTGGTGAAAGTTTGAGAATCTGGATGGGATGATGTCGAGGACAAATGGGATGTTAAGGTCATGGTGTAGGGTCTTATTTGTGACATAATATGGGGCATTGACTATTGTTCTAAGTACTTTGGACTGGAAGGATTGGATGCGTTTGATATTCGAATGTTTAGCAGTTCCCCACAGTTCAAGTCCGTAGGTCCAGATAGGTTTCAGTATTGTCTTGTAGATTAAAAGTTTATTTTCAATCGAAAGATGAGATGTCCTGCTTAGTAGTCTATATAGCTGGCCATATCGTTGGTTAAGTTCTTGTCTTTTAAGTCTTGTATGTGGGTTCCAAGTTAGTCTTTTGTCTAGAAGGAAGCCAAGGTAACGGACTGTATCTGAGTAGGGAAGTGGTATTGAATTGAAAAGGATTGTGGGACAGGATCTGCGTCGCAGGGTGAAAGTAATATGTTTGCATTTTGCTTCATTGATTTTGATGCGCCAGTTGTTGCACCATTGTTCAATCAAGGAGAGGTGAGATTGTAGGTTTAGAGATGCTATTTGAGGATCTGAGTGGGAAGATAGAATGGCAGTATCATCAGCAAATGTAGCTAGGAAGGTATCGGGATTTGAAGGGATATCGGCAGTGAAAAGGATGTAGAGAACTGGACCCAAAACACTGCCTTGTGGAACACCAGCCTCAACTGGATAGTAAGTGGAGAATTCGGTGCAGCAACGGACTTGGAAGGAACGATTTGAGAGATAGGATTTGAGGACTAGGTATAAGGATTGGGGTAAATGGGTTTTGAGCTTGAAAAGCAAGCCATCGTGCCACACCCGGTCGAAAGCTTGCGCTACGTCCAGAAAGGCACCAGTGCAATATTGCTTGTTTTCAAGTGCAGAGGATATATGGTCCACAACACGAAGGCCTTGTTGGACAGTGGAATGTCTTGAGCGGAATCCAAATTGATGAGAAGGGATGTTGTGGGATTCGAGTATGGGTAGGATGCGTTTGAGGAGGATTTTCTCAAAGATTTTTGAGAGGATAGGGAGTAAGCTTATCGGTCTGTAGGATGATGTGTTATTAACGGGTTTGCCTGGTTTTGGAAACAGCACGATTATGGAATGTTTCCACACCAAAGGAAAGTTGGTTGTGCGAAGGATGCAGTTGTATAGATAGGTAAGGAATATGATTGCTTTTTTGGGAAGTTGTCTGAGGATTTGTGAAGTGAGGAGATCATATCCAGGGGATTTTCGGGGTTTTAATTTGTTTATGAGGAATTTTACCTCAGAGGGGTTAACAGGTTTTGGAGGTAGAGAGAGAGGAATTGGTGAAGAGAGAAATTCTTTAACTTCAGCAGTGTGGGTTGGATGGAGTTCGGGATGAGGAGTGAATGTGTAGGATAGATGTTTAGCAAACTCTTCAGCTCTATTCGCATCTGACGAAGCCCAGGAACCATCATCACGGCGGAGGGGGTGGGAAATGGATTGGAATTTAAGGATTTTTTTAGTTACAGTCCAGAGGGAGTTATCACTAGATGATAATGAGGAAAGGTAGGAATTGTAGGATTGGGTTCTAAAGATATCCAGTTTCTTTTTTACCTGTTTGGAATAATAATTATACGATTTCCGGTCATCAGGATGCCTGGTTCTTTGCCAGAGGGCCCTAGAGCATCGTTTGCTATGGATAAGGTCCAATAGGTCTTGGGGTAGAGGATTTATACTGAGGTGTTTTTTGGGACGATCAGGTGAGGATGCAGTCCAAACTGCTTGCTGGATCAGGGTAGTGAAGGAGTCCACTGCATCGTCAAGGTCTTCAGGTGTTTTTAAGGAAACTCTGAGGTCTATATTATCATCCAATATTTGACGGAAAAGGTTCCAGTTAACTGGTCCCCTGATGAATGAAGGAGGGGATGATTTAGGAATGGGTGATGTGGAAACGGTTAGGACTATAGGACTGTGGTCTGAGGAAAGATCATCAAGCCTTGAAATGGAACAGTGTAATGATCCTAGACCTTTGTGTAGGAAAAAGTCTAGAAGGTCGGGATTGCGGTTGGGATCTGTTGGCCAGTATGTGGGAGTATTAGGTGAAAGGATATTGCTGCGATGGGAATTAAGTGCAGATAGCAATGTTCGCCCTCGGGAATTTGTGGATCTGGCTCCCCATTGCTGGTGTTTTGCATTTAAATCTGCACCTAGGATGAAATGGTGTCCTAAGGAATTCAGGAAGGAAATTATTTGGGATTCGGAAATGGGTATTTTAGGCGGGGAATATGCCGCAACTAATGTTATTGGGTAAAGGGAAGTTTGGATTATTACGGCAGTGGATTGTAGGAAATTATGGTTGGTAAGGGAAATAAATGATGGGAGAGAGATCGGTGGATAATTATAGCAGTGCCAGCATGTGCTGTTCCATCAGGATGATCGGTTCTATAAATATTGTAGCCAGGAACGTTGATTTGTCGTTTGTTGGTTAGTCGGGTTTCAGTTATTAGTGCTATGTCGATGTTTTTGTCATGTAATAAGATTGTCAGTTCGTTGATGTGATTTCGAATACCATTCGCATTCCATAGGAGAATGGAGAGGGATTTGGTTGAGGACATTTATGGATTTCTCGGCGGTGGAATGAGGTTGGATATAACATTGGTAAGTAATGAAATAAGAGGGGTGATGAGGGATCTAAATTCAGAGAGGAAAGAAGTTAATAGGCTTGTGAGGTCAGTGGAATTGGAAGGAGGAGGAATGTATGTCTGGGAATTGAACCTAGGTTCAGGGATGGGTGGATATGGGTCTTGAGGTTGATGTGTGAATTCTCGAGGTTGAGGTTCTTGTGGCAGGGCCTGAGATTGAGTGTTTATAGTGTCTCCTTTGAACATCTGAGCATAGGTCACTCTTCCGTTCACTGTTCTAGAGGGTTGTCTTGGTGGCCTGGATGTCCCTTCTTCTCTAGGAGTTGCGTAAATTCTTGTTTTTAATTCTTTATATGTTTGACAACCCTTGTAGTTGGCAGGGTGCCCTTGGTGGCATAAAGCGCATACTGCAGGTGAAGTTCTAGACTTCCTACATTCTTCTGTTTTGCGTTGCTCACCACACCTCACACATCTAGGAATGTGATGACAATATCTTTTCGTATGGCCATAAGCCTGACAGTTATGGCATTGAACGATGTCGCGCTTGGTGTAAGGCTTTTCTACTACAACGCTGGTGTAATAAAGGCGTGTGACCTTGTAGATGTCTTCGACCTGGGGCGTTCGGTCAAGGTCAACGAAGAATAGTGGGAGCGGTATTTTACTTTTTATTCCAGGCTGTTCTCTATCCTCCTTGAATATGTTCACTATCTGGCGAACATGGAATCCCATACCCACGAGCTCTTCTTTTATAGCATCTGTTGGCGTAGATGGGTGCAGTCTTCTGATAACGACCCTGAGCGCCCTCTCTTGACGCAATTGATACGTGTGGTAATCAGCCTTGGTGTCAGATAAATATTTTATAATTTTTCTGTATGTTTCTGGAGTGTCGGGCATTAATTTAGTGTCATTGGTGCGGCTTTGGCATAAATATTTTCCTGAGCCCACTAGGTTATTCAATTGGTGACACATTAACTGAAAGTTTTTAATATTTCTAAGGAATATTGGTGGGGGTTTGGGTTCCCTGGGGGTGGGTGCTGCTTCCATTTCTTCGTTTTGTGTATTTGATAGCACTTGAAATGGGTTCTGAGTGAAAAACGGCGATTCTTCACCAGTCTGAGTTGTCTCATGATTGTTTTGTTGTTGTGAGGTACCAGGTTGGGGATCCACTTCTTCAACAGAGCTCCCTGGTGTGGCTGGTGGAGTATTTCTTTTCGAACGTCTTGTTCTTTTTTTAATAGGAGAACTCATTGTAGTATCGAGGCTTCTGGACCTAGTATTTTTACCCTTGCTCGACATTAGCATATGATAATATCGCATTTCATATTATAAATGATAGGAAAAATTGTTAAATGAGAAGCGATAACAATTTTTTTTTTTTTTTTTTTAAGCACGGAAATATATACGCGTGCTTAAAGAGGACTAGTCGGCACAGAACCTCCTCGGACGGAGAGCCAGAGCCCACTGGTGGGATTAGCGATGTTATGGCCGGCCGTTATCAGTAACTAACCAGAGGTCTATTTACACTGTTCACTATTGAGCTGTAAATAAGTGATTACTCACCTTATTCTTTTGTTCAGTAACAATCTTAATTGTTAATATAACAGGTAACACTGTTGTTTCGCATTGAAGTTGAACACTGCCACTATTAATGAAGAATTTTGTAAGAGACGACCTGACGTATGTTTAACTTAGGCTAACGCATGCGCAGAACTAACCAGCGAAAATTAGAATAAATTTCTTGCAAAGGTTGAGGAGGTTCATAGTAGACTTTTGAGAAAGTCTAACTTTTGAAAACATATTTGTGAATTACGATCTTATCCATTCATGTAAAACCTCACTGGATATATCAAAACAAGATTAAACTATTACATGTCAAAATTAGTCACACTAATTTTACAATGTTTTGATTTCAGCCAGAGAAAATGAATCAAAATACTTATGTAAATTGATGAATTTTTTTCAACAAACCGACGATATGCATTTGTTACTATGAAAAAAAAATCAGTAATAACCCTTCTTTTCACTTCTTTTTCACTCCCTTTCTTCTACTTTTTTTTTTACCGCCATATATACAATGTATGTAATTTTAAAATAAAGGGTCATTTTAAGAAAGGGTTCCTTGATTATATTACGGGCTTAAATCCAAGGCGAATTACAATAGAGCTAACCTATATTGACTAGCTGATCAATCTGAGGTTGTGATTCACTTGCAACTTGTTATGAACAGTAGTTGTAATAAACAACTTTTCCATCAGTGGTAAAAACTGTTTCATGTGTATTGTTGTTTGGTTCAATCCAAGATTTAACCAAAGACGAAAATGAAGAACTTACCCATGTAACTTTAGCAAACTGATATTTGACTTCCAAAGAACGTAGGCAAAAATTGAATTAGAAACTTAGTAACATTTTGACATGAGAGAAGAAAGGGACTTCCGGGAATTGATGAACATCTATAAAGAGAATCATTGAAGGGTATAGCGGAAGGTAATTTTAAGTCTTCAAATGTGCTAGATTATGTTTTTTTGTTCCATGAAAATAACCATTAATCTTGAATTTTAAAATGTATATATTTTTTTTCGGTTGGCGCTACAGACCATGAAGATCTTTGACCGCGGAGTCTAGGAGACCACATCCCGATTCGCGATTTAAAGTAGGGGGTAGGATCATCAATCCTACGCCCGGTTGGTGTGAGTTGCCTCCAGTAGACTGACGGGCCTCATATACCGTGGGGGATCTCGGGCCGCAGCCCAGGCTTTCCTTGGTGTCGGCGGTCACCCAAACCGGGTGCTAACCATGCTCGTCGTTGCTTAAGTTTGATTACCTATTGCAAGCGTCTTATACCGCATGGCTACCCCAGCCCCTCCCCCTCCCGCCATCAAAATTAATGAGGGGGGCATGTTTTTACGTAGTTTTCAATTTTTGAGGGGGACAGAATCCGATGGGACTATGAATTTTCAAAATGAAAAGTTTCATATCAAAAGACAAGCTCAATCATAGCACAGACCACAGGATGTGTAACGGCATATAATCTACGAATGTTCAAATTCTACTTTCGTTTGCACTGTTTTTAAGAATCAGAGAGGAATAAAATATCTTTGGAGAGGGGGGGGGGAGTTTTATGCGCCATCGGCCTTAGGGAAGTTGGGCACCCCTTCTACATATAGTACATTTGGTTGAGGACTAACAAATAAAATAAAATTTAAATTAAATTATTAATGCGTAATAATTTGTTTCTGCTAACAGAATTATTCAAAATAACAAATCAAATAAGTAAGGACAAATAGTTTTTTTCAACATCCGTTACACAAAGGTGGGTGATGTAATCATACAAGCTCCAACTTTAAAACCCAAAAATGGGTTTGACCCCTGTTCCACGAACATTTTCTGATATTGGCGTAGTCGAACTCAGACCCGAGAGTTAGGTTTCCCTATAGGCATCTTCATTACATATTAGATACTCCTTAGCTAATCCACTCCTATGTTTTATGAATTCGAAACTTTTAGTATGTATTGTTCTTTGGGGATAACATATAATCTTCCAGTAAAAATGTCCAATAATCTATTATCTAATTTGCATTAATTGTTGGAAAAATCAACAGTTACTTATCAATGCTTGTAATTTTATTTATAAAATTATGAAAATGATTCGAATTGTATTTCAGATGCGTACTTTTATTAGACAACGCAATTCCTGAATTTCAGCTCGAAAATACATTTTATAAAGAGCAGCTTGCAAAAGACCTAGCAATAAATATTGTTAAAAATGGAAAATGGGGAACTTATAGGCATTTGAAAATTGAAAAGGTGACCAGGAAACCAGCCTTCCACGTATTCACTAATTTCCTAACCCGAGGTGACCTATCCAGCTTGAATTGGATTCAAGGGCCTTTCACAGACATGAAGTAAGTTTATCATTTTATATATTTTTTTAGATTTATATTTCGTACGATTAATTATCATAATATGATAACATTATTTTCAACATTATCAATTATAGTGAAGATAACAAGGTGGTTATTCATTACGCTGCTCTCAACTTCCGGGATGTTATGTTGGCTACTGGAAAATTAGCGGCAGAAGTCATCGCTACAAATAGAAAATCACAAGTAAATTTTATCACTGTGTTATATTTAAAGCTAATAGCACAATAGTATATATTATGATGTTTTTATTTTTGTTTCAGTCCTGTGTTATTGGTATCGAATTCGGTGGAATTGATAAGAATGGAAAACGTATCATAGGTATATCCCAATCAGGAGCTCTAACATCCATTGTTGCCACCCATAGAAATCTTACATGGGATATTCCTGATAATTGGACCATGGAAGATGCTGTAACTGTTCCAGTGGTGTACGCTACTGTGAGTTGGTGAATCAATATGTTTTGCATACTTTAATGATTAATCAGTCCTTACCCGGGACTGCTGTACAAACTCCGAAAATTCCTACCATCTACCTACTTCCTCATTATCCGTTCCTACCTTACTGATAGATACTTTAAAGTAAATCACAACAATGTATATACATCCCGTTTTTCCCAGTCTGCAGGTGTTCCTCAAGGTAGTATCCTAGGTCCTATCCTTTACACAGTTTATACAGCTGACATCCCAACCCATCCCAACACTGTCATCACCACATATGCTGATGACACATGTATCCTATCAGTCAATAACGACCCATCTATTACATCCCAAACCCTTCAATCCCACATCACAAACCTTGAAGAATGGTGTCAGAACTGGAGAATTAAAATAAATTCCAATAAATCCCATCAAATTACCTTCACCCTTCGTCGTAAACCAATGACTTCCTGTCCTTTAGTATCCTTTAACAACACCTCACTTATTCCTGTTGAACAAATCCGTTACCTAGGACTCCATCTGGACAAACGTCTAACTTGGAATCCTCATACCAGACTGAAACGACAAGAAACCGCTCGACGTTTCCGACTACTTCAACACTTACTGAACAAACGCTCTAACCTTCCAATCAATTATAAAAGACTGATTTACATGACTATAATAAGGCCTATTTGGACTTACGGGGTTGATCTATGGGGCTCCACCAAGCCTTCAAATTCCTCTCGCATACAGTCCTTGCAATCCAAAATCCTTCGTAAAATCCTCAATGCTCCTTACTTTGTTACAAATAAAATTATCCATAATGACCTTAATGTTCCTTATGTATCAGATTTGGCCCAATCCAGATATCTGTCCTTCCATAATAAACTTTATAACCATCCCAACCCTCTTGTCTCTAACCTTGCTTCCTATTCGATTCCTGATAACCCTCCGAGGCGTCTGAAAAGAAGATGGCCACGTGATCTTCTAATATAGTCTCATATTATTAGAGTGCTACCAATGGGTAGTTTTTCAACATGTGTTCCATGTGCAATACCAATGTGCAAATTTACTAGATGTATTTTTTTGTATACAGTTGTAAATATCATTTAAAATAAATAAAATAAATAAAAAATCAGTCCTTCAACATATCATGAAAGACTAGGAAACAAGTAGCGGTAAAAATGACATCGTGGTTGGAATCGCTGTGACCTCTTGATTTAAGCTGTGACTAATGTCAAACACATATATTATAAGGGTAATGGGACGCTGCTAATGTAATCTTCATTCCAGTTTCCATCCTGAAAAAGCCCACTTAATTTCCGTCGAAAAAAAAAAAAAATTGAATTAGAGATTTTGGTAAAGACTGTATTATTCGATTGCGTTATATTGCAGCCTCTTATTAACACAACAATCTATAGCTAAACATCTTAATAAAACAGAAAAGTTCTCCAAGCTTGTAGCACAAATAGTAGTTGAGCTAAATGCTGTGCATATGATTCTTCACTAGAATTTTAGAATTCTAGAGAGTGAGCTGGTCGAGCTGGCCACACCACACAATGTCCGATTTAGATTGGTGTATGTTCGATACCCACTTAGGTCAATATACACACACACAAACTGATATATATATATATATATATATATATATATATAGATATATATATATATATATATATATATATATATATATATATATATATATATATATGGGGCTGGAGTAGCCGTGCGGGGTAAGTTAAGCAACGTGGTTAGCAATTAGATGGATGACCGCCTGATTTGGATGACCGTCCACCAGGGAAAGTTACGCTACCTGAGATCCCTAACGCGGTTGTGAGGCCCGTCCGCCTACTGGAGGCAACTCACATCGACCATGCGTAGGACTGATTACCCTTCCCCCATGTACTTAAATCAGGAATCGAAATGTGGTCTATTTACACACAAACACACACACACACACACACACACACACACACATATATATATATATATATATATATATATATGCTTTTCAGTGGTCACTAAATCGCTCCCACTAAATACGGAGTGGTAATCATTATATTTTTTTGTTACCCAGCTAAAGTCATCTCGTATTTCAGAAAAATGCCGAAAGCCCTATTGCCGAATTAGCTCCTCCATCAGTAAGGAATAATCCCTTTAGGAAAATATCTAAACGCGTTCAATTCAGGATTTCATGTTTTGCTGTCAGATTTCCTGCCCATCACACGTCTTAAAAAATAATATCAGTTCATATAATTGGTACAAGATGCCCTTGAATTAGATAGTGATAGTGTTTAGATAAAAACGTAGACTAACTACAATTATTTAATTTCAGTTCTTTAAAATATATTTGTTTTGGGATCGTAGGTATTGTATGCTTTTATAGAAAGAGGAAAGATTAAAAAAGGAAATACTATTTTGATCCACTCTGGAACTGGAGGAGTCGGCCAAGCAGCGATACATGTAGCATTGTTCAAAGGCTGCACAGTTTTCACAACAGTTGGCACTCAAGAGAAACGAGATTTTATCAAAAAACATTTTCCTCAGGTAGAAACGTTAGAATCTCTTATAAGTTTAAATATGTATAAGTGCTATATATTAGATTTCATATTTTGTTTAAATTTAAAACTCATATTTAACATTTTCAGATAAAGGAAAACCACATAGGAAATTCCAGAGACACGTCCTTTGAACAAATGATCATGAGAGAAACCAATGGAAGAGGCGTAGATATTGTTCTAAACTCGTTAGCGGAAGAGAAGTTATTGGCATCCGTCCGATGTTTAACTAAAGGTGGCCAATTTTTAGAAATAGGGAAATTCGACTTAGCTAGAAATAATCCATTAGGTAAGATATTTTGCACTTTATTCAAAATAACATAGATGCATAGGTACATATATATTCGGAGCAAAACCCAGACAATTCTGTCTTATGCTGCAGCAGTCCAGTTGCAGGTGCTAAGCAGGTTTCTCGCATCGACTGCCATACCATCTTGCGATCTTGTTCAGCGTCGCCTTACTCTTCTTGCTGGGTGCACCTCTTCCGTCATTATCTTCTATGTTATCTCGAAGTGTCCCATTCGAGCTACAGGACCGACCCAACGGAGTTGTCCCAGCTTTATAACCCGTACGATGTGGCCCCCTTAAAGGCATTATAGAGCTGCCTGTTTTTTTCATTTTCTACAGATCTCTCCCTCTCTTGCTATTCCGAATATTCTCCTGAGCACCTGTATCTCAAAAATCAATAAACTATTCTCGTCCGCCTTAGTGGTGACCCATGCCTCTGACCCATAGATGAGCACGAGATGTATCAGGATCTTGTAAAGGTTGATTTTTGTGCTAGAGGAGAGGTATTGCTCTAAAAATGTTTGTACAGGCCATGGAGACAGCTAGCTGATCCGTCTGCTGATAAACTGAGATACACCGTTTCTAGAGTTCATCTCAGACCCCAGGTACACAAAAGTCTCCATTTTCTTGAACTTTTAGGGGCCAATATCTAGGAATGCGAAATTGTCTTCACCGCAACCGGCTCGCATATATCTAGTTTTTTGCACGTTGGTGGTGAGGAAAAATTCTCTTGCAGCTGTTTCAAAAGCAATGAACGTCTCCTCCAATGCCTGTTCTAACCTCACCACATGTCAACATCATCGGAATATCCTAACAACTGTAGTTTTGTCAAAGATGGTGTCCGTTGTTAGAATTTTTCGGACAGCCAATTCTAATGTCAAATTGAATAAGAGGCAAGCAAGGGTTTCTGATTGTTTAACTTCACTACTGTTTTCAAATACCTCGGATAGGTTTAATCCCAAACGGACTGCACATTTTTAGTTTTTCATGGTTATCCTTACAAATCTTGTGAGTTTTCTTGGAGCTTCAAGGGCCTGTCCCTCTCTGCCGATGTTGTCATATACTGACTTATAGTCGACGATGAGGTGGTGAGTGGTCAGCTTGTATTCCATGTGCTTATCCAAGATCATCCGTAAGGTAAAATCTGGTCGGTGGTTAAATGACCTCTTCTAAATCCTGATTGGTAATTCCCAAGTTCTCTTTCAGCGAATAGGACTAATTTATCAAACAGGATATTAGACAGTATTTTATAGGCACACAAGAGCAACACAATTCCCCTTAGTCGTTTCTACAACAATTAACTTTTGGAAAAAATATTTTTCTTCTAACATTACTCTCTGCAAGAATGGTCTGAATTCATTGGCTTTTCTAATATTTTCTATCTCCCTGAACTTTTGATTTTCCCAAGCTATCTTAATTTTCTTATGTATTCGTTTTCCTTCCTTCTTCTCTCAATATATATATCAGCTCACTAGCGGATCCAGAGTCAGGTTTCAACCCAAAAGATTTTTTTTGTATGTATATATTACGCTAATTTCTTCGGAAGAAAGACAGAAACTAAGTAAGAAATGGTGTATATGTGATTCTTTTGAGTCATATTAAATGTAATTATGCCTTCTTCAGCTTATCAATATTAAATCTTCTTACAGAGTGATTTTTACAGAATCTGGTAACGGATATTTTGATCCAATTTTGACTATGCTGAAATAATGATCCATGCCCGTGTTTATTCCTCTGAAAGATCTAACATTCGTCAGATTGGATTTATAGCGAGAGTCGATTAAGAGATGATCTATTCGATTGACTGCAAGGCCTTTGGGTGATCTCCCAATTTCTTTGTCGATCTTCTTTCCTGGGTAGTCCCTAGTTTCAGTCGTAGTAGTAGGCTTAGTTTGCACATAAACTTAAAATTTCTAGTGTGAATGTCATCCTACCTCACTATAATCAATGTCCAAGAGACAGATTGTTATAATACTGAATAAAGAAATTTAAAAAAAACTTAAAATTTCAAAATTTATAATTTTTTAAAATTCTATATTACATGAAGCTTGTTTTTTTAATATTAAATAAATGATTAACATTAAAATGAGTGTGTAAAATAATATTTTGATTAAATAATTATGTAAATGGGGAAACCATGTAATGAATAGAATATTACAATTTACAACGATAAATTATAAAATACAAGATAATTACATTGTAAAGCAACAATCTTAGACTACTTTAAGGTAAATAAAACAAATAGCACAAAATGATTACTGGTTAATAATATGCCCTCTAATCTTATTTTAAGATTTAACTGCTTCATACTATCTATTGCTTTATATTCCAGGCAAAACATCCAGACACATTGGCCAGTTACAGAACAATAAAGATAATGGTCCTTGTGAGTCCAAAGTAATTGGCAAGAGTGTGATCTTAAACGTTTAGAATTTTTGGGTCCCCTTAAAACAAAAGTTATTCGACTTAGAGACCATAAATTTTAAATTTAAAATATAGATTTGTTGGACTATTTCATACTCAACATAATCCTTTTATGGAGGATTTTTCGAATATTTTCGATCATTTCCAAAATTCTTAATTTAAGAACTACGAGCCCCTTTAGTGCTTTTGGCCATCCTGAGCCCTACGCGACCGCTTAATTCTTTACTGTGAATGATGTGATATTGGAGGCAGTAGAAAAATAAATGGTGTCGTGAAAGTTAAAGAAACGTTTATCTTTTAAATAGGTTTTATTCAAATTAACAAACACAATTATGTTGAAACAATATCATAACCTTAACTATTAACTTGTTGCTATGTCTTATCCACAAAAAAGGGATGAGATTAAAGTTGCTACGTTTTGGGATGTTGTAATTTA
Organism: Nezara viridula; assembly: GCA_928085145.1. Taxonomy (NCBI): domain Eukaryota; kingdom Metazoa; phylum Arthropoda; class Insecta; order Hemiptera; family Pentatomidae; genus Nezara; species Nezara viridula. The sequence goes on along the minus strand of OV725078.1, from coordinate 166,705,923 downwards.
TTTCAGGATGAAACTGGATAATTATTCAGAATAATTATCCAGAATTATTTAATAAAATTTAATTAATAATAATAAGTAAAATAAATGTGGGTCTACAGTATATTTGGTCCATGATTAATTAATTGAATTTGTTTTCTCAAAGGCTGGTTTGTGTTTATCATGCTTTCTAATTACCAACATTATCTGTGACCATGATGATACAAATAGGTGGAAGAATTAAAATAACTTTTACTAACAAACTTAATTTATTGCAATATTTAATAAAGAATATATACAAATTATATTTACAAATTTTAATTACAAGAATCAACGAATTTAATAATTAACTGTGAAGGCGGGAGTAAGTGTCATGGCCGCTACTGTAGTTTAGTTTTCAGTTCGCTCTGTGATTATTACTTTGCTATGTGCTTATTAGTCAAAACTCTGTGTTAATAATTGATTAACAGTGACATTATAAACAGTTGAACATTTTTAAGTTCACGGATAAAGAGGTGAGTTACAATTTATTAACAATGAAGTGATAAATTAGTGCTCGTTTGAATAGCTCATGTGGCTGTTAATTCGAATGTGCCGGGCCAAACGCATCCAACACTTGTCAGATCCCTCGAGACCAGCCTCCTAAATGTGCTCTCTGTGGCGAAGACCATCCTGCAAGCTATAAAGGATGCATAGTATATAAAAAATACTACAAGTTAAGAACTCATAACATAGCCTTAAAGTGCAGCCAACTAAATAAAGAAACTTACACCCAGCCACCAGAAATTGATATTACAAATTTTCCTGAGTTGCCAAAACAAACTACCCATTCAACACAACAAGAACCAACTACTTCAACTGAAATCGCCCATCCTCAACAGGAATCTACCAAAACTAGCACCCATACCACCATCAAGAAGCAGCAGCCTCGACGCCAGGCGCCTCAGGCCTCCCAAGCTAAACCTTATACTCCCAATCCTCTCATATTTCATCCTCCGCGTCAGCAAATTCCCCCTCATCATCTACCTCTACGAGTCAAATTACCGCCACAGCAATCGCACCCATCTCATCCTAATGCCCAGAAAAAAAAACCAGCACAAGTATCGTCGACTCCAGTCCCACCTCGTACACAACAACGAATCCCACTCTCAGTTAACACTCCTTACCCGCCACCTGAACCTATCCTAAATCCACTTCACAATCAACATCCATCTGATCTAACTTCCATTCTATCATCCTTCCTATTGGACCTCCAAAACACCATAAAACCTCTTATCACTCTACTAACCAGAATCCTGACCGAAATTCCGTTTAATTTCCCTCGATGAGCACAAAGCCCCTAACTATCCTTTTATGGAATGCTAACGGACTACACAACCACCGTGACGAACTTGACATATTCCTTCATGACAATCACATTGATATAGCTCTACTGACTGAAACGCATTTCACAAAACGGACACATTTTCACATACGAGAATACATCACTTATAGATCTGACCATCCAGACAACACTGCCCACGCCGGTTCTTGCATCCTTATACATAAATCTTTACCCCATTCCCTTATTCCTTCCACTCCAACTGACGCCATTCAATCAACTTCTTTAATCCTTTCAACTCGCCCTTTCCATTTCACAGTCTCAGCTGTATACTGTCCTCCTGGTAATTCCCTCTCCTTTAATCTCCTTGATACGTTGTTCCAATCCCTCAGATCGCGCTTTATTGCTGGAGGAGATTACAATGCTAAACACCAACGGTGGGGTTGTCGAACATCCAACTCCCGCGGTAACATCCTTTCCCGTCTCTCATCTTCTAATAGTTATTCAATCCTCTCGCCCATGAGTCCTACTTATTGGCCAACATCCCTCAAAAAACGTCCCGATATCCTGGATATATTTATCACCTCCCAGATTTCCTCCTCCCAAACTATAATCAAATCCCTGGATGACCTTTCTTCAGACCATAGTCCGGTTCTGCTTTCATTACATTCTAACTTTGCTCCTAAACCATCACCTCCCAAACTGATCACTGGACGAGTAAACTGGGACAAATTTCGTGATGATTTGGAAAACAAACTTGACCTCAAAATTCCGCTAAAGACAAAAGAAGACATTAATGGTGCCATAGAAAAACTGACATCAACAATAACAGACAGTATAAATAATAATACCTTTATCAATAAGATTAACAAACCACAAAATACTAACTTGCCACAGCATATTCGTATCTTATTAAAGGAAAAACGCAGAGCAAGATCGAAGTGGCATCGAACTAGATACCCGACAGATAAAGCGCATTACACCCAACTGACTAACAAACTGAAATCAGAAATAAGAAAATACAAAATTCAAAATTTACTACATTTTACTGAAAAACTTACACCTACCGATAAATCACTATGGACGACCACTAAAAGGCTCCTGAACTTTAAGGACTGCAACCATCCACTACTCACTGAAGCCCAAACCTGGTCCAAATCCGACGAAGAAAAATCCCAAATATTTGCCCACCACCTCTTTAAAACCTTTAATCCACATCCCGATATTCTTAACCCAAATCACCTTGAATGTATTGAAGCAGAACTGGATATCCCACTCCAAATGACTCCTCCTCCTAAAGCCTTTCATCCTTCAGAAATATCCAACATCATTCACAGGTTACCTTCCCGCAAAGCTCCTGGACATGACCTAATTACATCCCAGATCCTAAAACTACTTCCTCGGAAAGCCATTCTATTCCTTACATATATATATAATGCTGTACTCCGATCAACATATTTTCCCGACCCTTGGAAACTATCCATTATCAAAATGATACATAAACCCAAAAAGCCACCAGAATACCCATCCTCTTACCGTCCTATCTCTCTTTTACCCATCATGGGAAAAGTCCTAGAAAAACTCATCCTAAAACGCCTGTACCCAATCCTAGATTCTAATCACATAATCCCAGATCACCAGTTTGGATTCCGCAGATCCCATTCCACTATCCAGCAATGCCATCGTGTGGTGGATGTTGTCTCCTCTGCTTTAGAGCGCGGAATGTACTGCACGGGAGTCTTTCTCGATGTAGAACAGGCTTTTGATCGAGTCTGGCACCCGGGATTACTTTACAAACTCCGTAAATTCCTACATCCTACATACTTCCTCATTATCCGTTCCTATCTAACTGATAGATACTCAAAAGTCAATCACAATAATGCTTATTCATCCCTCTTTTCCCAGTCCGCTGGTGTTCCTCAAGGTAGTATCCTTGGTCCTATCCTTTACAAAGTTTATACAGCTGACATCCCAACCCATCCTAACACTGTTATTAGCACGTATGCCGATGATACATGTGTCCTATCCGTTAATAATGACCCAACCATTGCATCCCAAACTCTTCAATCGCACATCACAAGCCTTGAAGAATGGTGTAAAAACTGGAGGATTAAAATAAATTCTAATAAATCCCATCAAATCACCTTTACCCTTCGACGTAAACCTATGACCTCATGTCCCACAGTATCCTTTAATAATACCCCACTTATCCCTGTTGAACAAATCCGATACCTTGGACTTCACTTGGACAAACGTCTAACTTGGAATCCTCATACCAGACTGAAACGACAAGAAACCGCTCGACGTTTCCGACTACTCCACTATAATAGGACTCCAACACTTACTAGACAAACGCTCTAAGCTTCCAGTAAATTACAAAAGACTTATATACATGACTACAATAAGACCTATTTGGACTTACGGAGTTGAGCTTTGGGGCTCCACTAAGCCATCAAATTCCTCTCGTATCCAATCCAAAATCCTTCGGAAAATCCTCAATGCTCCTTACTTTGTCACCAATAAAATAATCCATAATGACCTTGATGTTCCTTATGTTTCCGATTTGGTCCAATCCAGATACCAATCTTTCCATAATAAACTTCAGAACCATCCGAATCCTCTCGTCTCTAACCTTGCTTCCTCTTCTATTCCTGATAACCCTCCGAGGCGTCTGAAAAGAAGATGGCCTCGAGATCTCTTATTGTAAATACATTTTGGTTTTAGAGTGCTACCAGTGGGTAGTTTCTCAACAAGTCATTTCATGTTTTTATTTTCTGTTATCAAATTTACTTAATGTATTTAATTTTTTAATACAGTTGTAAATATCATGTATAAATAAATAAATAAATAAAATAAACTGTGAAGGCATGATTTCAGATGGACTGTTTTGAAATTTATATTGCAATAAAATATTCTAACATTAGGGTTTGGAATACAACTTATCTATTGCATATGACGTGGTGTAGCTGGTAGATTCCATCACTGCATCTGATCTGAGGTCATCTCATCATGGTTCAAAACTCTGCCAGGATCATCATGGTCTATGTAGGGCCAAGGCTTCGGTCCTCAAGTCAGAAGAAAACATAAGGCCCATCCTCAAGGCCGGATATCCACATCAGACCTCTTCTCCAGGCCGGGCAGCGACATCCCACCTTTCCTCCTTCTCAGTAGATTTTATAGAAATATTCAGAATGGGGCAAGGGTGGTTTTCATTGGTTGAATTTTCGTAGCATAAGTGCTGACCACGCCTTCAGGCCCTACGCCTGTTTCCTGTTTCTCGAAAGTGTTTCTGTTCCCTCCCTTGCTTAGAGCATTCCGATCCTCTCCAAACATGCCCACGTAAGACCGGTGTCGGTCCTATAATGTTTATGCCGACCTCTGTCCTTAAGTGTTTTATTGCCCCTCACAAAAGGTTGCATTCTGTAAGCGGTCTTTACTCTCCCTCAGGCAACCAGATATATGTTAGCAATTATTATTTAGACTATACTTATTCATTTGAAATAATTATAGCAATAATAAAAATACATAGTATTGTGCTTTAAGTAATGATATACATTACAATACGAATCGCGAAGGTAGTGAATCAGATTAACTCATAAAAAACCCTCTCCCATATTTATTATTCATGAAAAAATTAAATCAATGGCATTGTAGACTATTTATTTATTTTACCCTGGCATAATTCATTTACTTATCTAAACGTAGAGTGAAAGATTTAGTCTTCTGTATATTGGTAACCTCTGTGTGTCGTGAAAAAAAAACATGAAAAATTCAGTATCTAAATAGCTTCTAGCTGATGAAAAACAATACATTAAACCATTTTCAAAGAATATCACATGAATCAGATCCACAAAATATTGAATACTTTTTTGTTTATTTTTTCGTAGGCTTGGAACTATTTGCTAAGGGATGCAGTTTTCAAGGTGTTCTTCTAGATTTGATCATGAAGAATCAGAATGGGAAAGAAGCAGGAAATATACAAAATTTATTGAAGGAGCATATTGGCAATGGCTGTGTGAAACCAATTAATTATACTGTTTTCAAGCACGACCAGCTTGAAGCAGCATTCAGGTGAAATAGGATATTGTATATATTTAATTGTTAAGTAGTTTCCTTACTTTATTTAATTTAACTTTAATTGATTTGATATGATTGATTGATAATCATATCCAGGAGATTTACGGGGGATTAGCTTTTGTAATTGAAATTTCACTTCGGAACGATGGATTGCTTTAGGACGCAAGGAAACTGGGATTGGTAATGTAAGGAATTCTTCTACTGTTACTGTGTGGGCAGGATGGGATTCCGGATCCGGAGTAAATGTATTGAAGAGGTGTTTGGCGAACTCTTCGGCTTTATTTTCGTCTGATGCTGCCCAGGAGCCGTCATCTCGTCGGAGTGTATGCGAAATTTGGTGAGGGTTTAGGATTTTCGTTGTGGCTTTCCAAAGAGAATTATCACGAATAGAGAGAGAGGATAGGTAGAAGTTAAAGGATTGTGATCTGGAGGTGGCTTATTCCTGTTTTAATTTTTACAGTAATAATTATAGGAGCTGCGGTCAGTAGGATGTCGAGTACGTTGCCACAATAATATGGTACGGCGTTTGGTGTGGATTAGGTCAAGGAGGTGTTGGGGTAGAATGTTCTTTTTAGGAATTCTGGATGATTCTTTTGGGAAGAAGGCAGTCAAGGCGGTTTGTTGGATTGTGGTAGTAAAGGAGTTTATGGCATTATCTAGGTCGTCGGATGTTTTTAAGGATATATTGAGATCAATTTTATCGGAGATGATTTGGCGGAAAAGGTCCCAGTTAACTGGGCCCCTAATAAATGACGGTGGAGAAGGTTTGGGAACGGGTTCAAGTGAAACATTAAGAATTAGAGGACTATGGTCAGAGAAAAGTTCATTTATATGTGTAATGGAACAATGGAGGGGACTTAAGTCTCTGTGGATAAAGAAATCAAGAATAACAGGATTACGGTGAGGATATGTAGGCCAGTAGGTAGGTGAGTTGAGGAAAAGGAGGTGAAAACGTGGGGAATTGAGTGCAGACAGCAGAGTTTGACCACGAGAATTCGTAGTTCTGGAATCCGATTGTTGGTGCTTGGCATTTCAGTCTGCACCCAAGATAAAGTGATATCCTAAGGAATTGAGGAGACAACTGAATTGGGCATGGGAAATGGATCGATTAGGAGGGCAATACGCTGACGCGAGGGTAACCGGAAAGGAGAAGGTATTTATTATGAGAGCGGTGGACTGAAGGATTGGTGTACAATGACAGCAGTACCGGCATGGGCACTTCCGTCGGAGTGGTCAGTGCGATATGTCAGGTATTGCGGTATTTTGAAGTGCTGTTTCTGTAAATGTTTGAAGTGCGGTAATTCGAGTTTCAGTAATTAGTGCTACGTTCTTGTAAGTAATATGTTCTTGTCAAGTAATAATGCAGATAGTTTGTTTGTATGATTCCTAACAAGAATGGATATAGGTTTATTGGAAGTCATTTAAGGATTTTTCGGGGGAGGGATAAAATGTGATACAAGATTGGTGAGATGGGATATCAAAGGAGTAACAAGGGATCTGAATTCAGAGAGGAAAGTTGAAAGTAAACTGGTGAGATCTGTGGTATTTGATGGAGGAGGAATGTGAGAAATATGGTGTTGATAAAATTGTTTAGGATTAGGTGGTGTTTGAGTAGGACGTTGAGGGTGGGGTTGAGAATTTTGAGGTATATATTGTTGTTGCGGTAGGGTCTCACAATATGTAACATCGTTTTTACCTCCTAATAGGTGTGCAAAAGGCACCTTCTGGTCTATGGTTGTGGAAGGTTCTTTTCTTGATCCGGATCTTTCAGTTTCTTCTTGGTATCGGGATTTCTGGTATCTGGATTTAATATTCTTGTATATCTGGCAGCCTTTGTAGTCCGCCGGATGTCCTTCATGGCACAAAGCACAGACTGCAGATTCTTTTTTAGATTTTGTGCAATCACCAGTTTTGTGTTGTCCACAGCATTTTACACAACGCGGCAAATGATGATAATACGTCTTCGTGTGGCCATACGCCTGGCAATTATGGCACTGGACGATATTCCTTCTAGGATACGGCTTCTCCACTTTTATACTTGTGTAGTATAATCCTGTAACTTCGTAGATTTTTTAGATCCCGGAAATCAATTCCAGGTCTTTAAAAAATAGAGGTAGAGGAACTTTTACTCCTGGCTGTTCCTTACTCTCCTTTAGAATATTTGTTATCTGGCACACTTTGTAACCTAAAGTTTCTAGTTCTTCTTTTATTGTTTCAGTAGGTGTTGAGGGGTGTAGGTTTCTTACAACTACTCTTAAAGTTTGCTCCTGCCGCAATTGATACGTGTGAAAATGTGCTTTGGTCTCTGTTAGATACTTCACAATTTTTCTATAGGCCTCAGCTGTATCTGGTGATATTTTAGTGTCATTCGTTCTGCTCAGACGTGAGTAGCTTCCGAAGCCTGTTATCTTGTTTAGTTGAGAACACAGTAATTGAAAATGCTTTATATTCTTAACGAATATTGGTGGAGGTTGGGGGTCTCTTGGTGTCGGTGCGGACTACATTACCTCACTGTCATTCTGAAGCAACTGATAGGGGTTTGGTGTAAAAAAGGGGGATTCTTCAATGTTCCCTTGTAGCGATGTAAATGGCTGATTTTCATGTTCTTCGAAGCTAACATGTGTCATTGAATGTGTTTGACGAGACTTACGAGGCTTTTGTTTGGCCGGAGAAGAAGATGAAGGTGTCGGGCCTAACCACCTAGTTTTCTTATTAGTCACTCTACTAGTGATATTCATGATAATAATAAAAAAAACTATATGTTGATACCTTTACACAATAAATTTCAACTTTCGGGTGTATTCTTGACCTGTTTTAAGTGAATAATAACTAGGATCTTCTCAAAAAGCGGTAAATGATGAGAGCTGAGTTGGAAACACACGCTTGCTCATCAGCTGATCGATCAGCTGTCAGATGTCTTATTAAGGCGGCAAAATATCTACAAGGTCTGTAATGTCAATAGAAAAAAAAAGATTAATTTACAAATAATATTACTTGTTATAGATTGCAGAATATATATTTTACACTTGTTTTAATTTATTTTTATTTGACATGTTCTAAAAGCCTAGTAAGGTTCTGATCTATCTAGGTACATGACAACTGGTAAGCATATTGGTAAAGTCATCATTGATGTAAGAGGTGACAATCCAGATTCAATTTCAAAAAATGTCCCAGCGATGATCGAAGCTCTTCCACGTTTCTACTGCAAAACACATAAGACATATATAATCATTGGTAATATAAGAATAGTTGAAGTAATATTCAATATTTTTGTTGAATCCAATTAATTTTACGAACATTTCAGGCGGTCTTGGCGGTTTTGGACTAGAATTAGCTGATTTTTTAGTTCTCAGAGGAGCGAACAAACTTGTACTGGCCTCCAGGAGAGGAATAACGAATGGTTATCAGTCTTACAGGATCAATATTTGGAAGTCCTACGATGTAGATGTGCAGGTGTTCACTGATGATGTTACAAGCGAAGAAGGGGTCAAGTTACTACTCGAAAAAGCATCTGCAATGGGCTCAGTTGGAGCAATCTTCAATTTGGCAGTTGTACGTTGCAATTTGTTCTTAATGTTTTAATTGAACTTTTAATGTATTTTAGTCACTTACTTTGTTGTTATTCTTTAAGGTTCTAAAAGATGCCGCTTTTGAAAACCAAACTGAAGATGACTTCAGATGTTCTTTAAGCCCTAAGGCCAAGGCGACCAAATACTTGGATCAGATATCGAGACAACTCTGTCCTGAATTAGATAAATTCGTCGTTTTTTCAAGCGTAAGTTGTGGAAGAGGAAACGGAGGCCAAACAAATTACGGAATGGCTAACTCAATAATGGAAAGGATATGCGAAAATAGGGTGTCTCAAGGGTTGCCTGGTCTGGCTATACAGTGGGGTGCGGTAGGAGACGTTGGCCTTGTTGCCGAAATGATGGATGATCACAACGTTGAAGTAGTTATAGGTAATAACGGGTATATTAAATACAGTCAAGAATTAATGAAACATTATTTATACTAATGTTATGAAATATTAATAATATTCTCGATCAATGGCTGGCTCATCTACTTGAATGTAATAATATACTGTTATAATATACTCATGTCAGTAGACACATTAGAGAAAATATCCTAGTTAGTGTTGCCCAAACGAAAGACCAAGAGGAGACCGAGGCGATCTTGGTCTTGGTCTTGCGTCAACAAACCTCGGTCTTGGTCTTGGTCTTGAGCAAGAGTCTTGCAGTTACCTATCAGCTTATTGCTATTTATTAATTATGTTACTTTAAATCTTAGAAAAAAGCTAAAAAATAAGTACATTTAGATGTTTTATTGACACAAACTTAGTATATAGTCTAACGAAATCAATAAAATTAAGAAATAAGAAAGATAGCGGTAACCCTCCTCCATCCCTCCGATTATATGGAATGGAATAGTTGTGGAGTAAAGAAAATTTACATATTTTTACCAACGATTTTAATGAAAAATCGAGTGTGTCCACTTACATGAGTTTCCTATCTATTTAAAAAAAACAACTTTCAATTAGATTCATTTCATAAAAACCGATCAGTGAAATCATTAGGGTACGATTTCCTGGATGAACTAAGCATCGTAAACGGGCATGTGAACCACCATTAAAATGAGCTTATAAAAAACAATATACTGTAACTTTGCTAAAACTGGTCCAATTCAGATGATTTTTTACGATTTTGTCAGAAATTTAATTACCTTTCAAAAAATAGGCACAGAAACATTTAGATCCGTTAAAATCAGATAGGATGTGTAAATGGTGAGTTAGCCCCCCAAAACAATTTTATTTTTTTTATAACTTTTTTTCATGAATTGTCTCGGGAATTCACTGAATATACGAAAATATTATTTTGGATACTTAGAGATTATGCTGCGAGTCCTTCACGTTCTTTAGTTTTCTATTTAGATTTATATTGAAAAGTTTCTCCATAACGGGTTGCATACAGTGGTACCAAATGGACATGACACTTTTTACGTTCTTCTCTGGATTAAAACTACCAATACCCAATCAGTTCTAAACTATTCATTGCCAGATTTTTTTGTTGTTGAATTCAATTAAAGTATTGAAAAATAGAGGCTGTATAAAGTATGTATAATAGAGGCTGAATTTGGCTAACCAACAATTTCAGCTTTCACTAAATTGTTATAAAATCTTTGTTGATGTCCACTGAAATAAGGTTCCACTTTTTTTAAGGTCAGACACGCGTTGATTGAGCAAAAAAAAAAAACATTTATTTTGCTCATCGGGAACCATTTCACATTGTAGGTAATTTTGGAAGTTCCATGGTAATTCTGTACATCACTTCTACTGAAAATTTTTGGATTCCATCCATTCTCTGAAAATTGTTCAAAAACATATATTGTTATGCCTAGATCAATAGTTGCAACAGTTGACTTGAGGATCTTTGCAATTAATATTTGTCGACGTTTCTCAATACCTGTTACGGGAAGTTAAACATGATAAAAACTATTATGATTAGGTTAACAATAAACGTTGAAGTACTTCTTTGTCATACGCTATATATCAAATAAAATAAGAAAGGAAAGATAAAAAATCGGTAAAAATCAATTATAGGGATGAAGAACTATAAGGAAAATAGTTCCATATGTCCACTGATTTGATTGTAATATGTCAACATGGTTCCGATTAAATTTCATAGAAAAAAATATGTTATTAATGAGTGAACCAGAAAGCTCAGTATTCGCAATTTAGACACTCGATTAAAACATGGTCGTTAGACATGTTAAAGAAATAACGATAAATGTGAACAGCGGGCCAAACAAGGAAAAGTTATTGCAAAAAAAATAATTTCTTTCGAGTTATGCCGTTGTTGTAATAACATATAAATGGTTTCGCCAGGCTTGTATCTTAACCCTCCAGCGTTTACACAATCATTTTGAACAATTATACTCGCGCTGGTCCTTTGAGCTGACAAATATTTTCGTGATCTCTCAGTGAATATTAAAGTTCTCAATGAATTTTTAAGAAGTTCTCTCACAAATCGTACTATATATGAAAATCGTCTCAGTTTGACTCAACTGCTAGATCTGCAAGACTATTGCAGGTCTTTCACAAGTCTTGCAGGGTCTGATCTTGGTCTTGGACTTGCAAAACATTTTATGGTCTTGCAAAAATTGTTGTGGCCTTAGTCTTGGTTTTAGACTTGCAAAAGTGCTAGACCAAAACCAAGACTGCAAGACCAAGAGCGATTTCGGGCATCACTAATCCTGGTATAACTATCAAAAGGAGCTCTTGGGCTTCAAGTCATGTCATCGTCATATTTCCAAGTTTCATTCATATAACGTATACTTTTCAATTTCTGGATCAACTCCAGTTTTCACCTCAGTGACATAAAGACACATACATACAAAGTAGCGAGCCTTTTTATTTCTTTTTAACCAACTATTTTGTTTCATTGAAAGTTTGAAATCAGATTTCAACCTATAACCATAAATGGGTTTCGTTTTTCATATTTCAACACCATAAAGTAATTTCATAACTTTGTAATAAAGAAGATAATCAATTGATCATTTTAATAAACTTTACTAACTAAAGATTGTCTTTGCAGCAGTTTTCTGTCGTGACTACTTACAATAAGAATAAAAATTATCTTTTGAAACAAAACTTTTAAGGCAAATTAACTTTAAAACAGCCATAGCTGATGTGTAAAATCAAATAAAAGGTGTTAACAATTAAGTGAATAAACTGTGAAGGGAGAGTGGGGAAAGGCAGGTTTTACAATATGAGGAATTAAAAGGATGAAACTTGGAATGTTAATTTGCTAAAAAAATTGGAAAAACAACAGCTTGAAATCCGAATTAAATGATTTAATGTGTTTCAGGCCAACAGCTAAGGAAGAGCATCTCTTCGATAATTTTACCAACAATTAAATTTAAAATATCTGATTCAAAATTTGAAAAAAAACTTTATTAATCAATATTATCAAATGGGTCTGTTTAGGAGGTACTTTGCAACAAAGGATAACGTCCTGCTTAGAAGTCATGGATGAATTTTTAATGAATCAAACAGGAATCGTGGCGAGTATGGTAGTTGCTGAAAAGAAATCGAGAGGCTCTTCTTCAGACAGTATTGTTGGCACAGTTGTTAATATTTTAGGTAAGTATCGTCCAAACTTTCAATATTGCATAGTTCTTATTTGTATTAAATGCCAGAAACATGAGATAAATGAATTACAGTTGAAATTATAACTTCTGATTAAAAAAGTAATGTTTTTTAGATAAGTTGAATGGAGTTTTCTCTTTAACTACCCCCAAAAGTTGTGCAAACAATTATAAAATAACTTGATAATATACGTATTTAAAAAATGATATTTTAATGTTAGTTATTTAAATGACATATTACTGATTTGAAATGATATAATCATTGCATGGTCCCATCCAGGAATAAGGGATTTGAACACGGTCAGTCTCCATGCCAATTTGGCTGAACTTGGTATGGATTCAATGATGGCGGTGGAAATAAAACAAACTCTCGAAAGAGAATTTGAAGTATTTTTGACGCCGCAAGACATTAGAGGCCTGACTATAGCAAAACTTCAGGAGATCGCAGCAGCCAAAGCAAATGAAGATGCAATTACAGGTAAGTAAAACCGTGATTTTAATCAGATTAATAACAATTAATTGACTTTGAAAGATATATTGAACGATCAAAAAAACGGCTTTATACTTTGATTTATAGTTCTTATTAAATCAATAAGTGTATATGTGTGTGTAAACATTTTTGGATACAATGGATCACTATTCACTTAAAGCATATATGTTTCATTCAGATAACTCTATAAAATAAAAGTTCTATCTATATTAACAAAATGACGCTTTCTATGACTTGAAAAACCTATCCATATTATTCGGATATTTAAAGTTTAAAAAATAAATGTCGTTGTAAGGACTTCATCCTTACAAATAATATATATATTTTCAAATATATAAATTAGAAAGTCTAAATTATTAAAGTAACTGGGCAGCAAGATGTCGGATGGCTAAATGACTAAAGACTGGCATAAGAGAGAAAAAAAAAAATTGTTGAGAATAATTTTATTCTTTTTTGTGACCATATCATAATATAGGGGGTTGGGGAGTAATTTTTAGTTGGTTATTTTTATTTAAATTTATTGTTTGTTTGTTTCCATACGATTGTATGGCCAACCATTTTATTTTCATTTAATTATATATTATTTTAATTATATATTACGAGACGACCTAAAGACAACGATCGGCCATTTCTAGCACAGATCGCCTCTGGTGGTGTTACATGATACTAGCGCAAAAAGAAAACATTAATAAAGCAGTATGGTGATGGTTAACACTGAGATCAGAATTACCTCTACAAGATTCTCAGTCCCGACATAATGTCTCCTGGCAAGCCCATTGGCTTCATCCCCCCAGGTTGTGAAGGCGACTTCCCACATCTGGGACATTATCATCCTTTACCAGAACTCCCGTCAGCTACACCAATGACGTTAAAATACAGTAATATGACCGGCCGGCTAGAGGTTATATTTTATTATAATTTATAAACACTTTAAAGGTGTGTGGCGCCCCTTTGAAAGACATTTAATGACCCCACTGGTGTTCAGTTCTAATAACTACGAATAAAAACATTATTTTCTTAAATTTTAAAATTTTCTATTGAGGCTAACTTGAACTTGAATACTACATTTTGATACGATATGAGAAGAGCACTCATAGTGTATTAACTAGAATTCTGGACTCTAATACTGAACATTCCTGGTTCAAGATTAACCTCACTATATATCATTTTCTCCTTTTTATTATGTAAAAATATCATTTTTAAATTTATATACATTTACATACATTTTTCAGAACCAAATTTCAATCAATTCATTTAATTTAACATTTGAATTGAATTCATTTTTATTAAATAATGATAATTAATTAAATCATTTTGATGGATTTGTAAATTTAATTTTAAGGTTCTTTTTTATGTTTAATGTAATTTTCTATTTCTTTCATTATTTAATTATTATTTTTGTATAATAGAAATATTATTGATTTATTCATTCATTTATTTTGCAGTATGTTCATTTCATTTCTTTATTACTTTCAATGTATATAGATTTTCTGCTATTTGGCTTTTCATTTTTTATACATATTTATGCTCAATGACTTGAATTATTTCAACATTTTAAAATAAACAAATTATTAAGGGTAGGATTAGGTTACAGAATTCTTCTTCTTTCGATGGCAGTACGCCCCTTGCAGAACCCTGGCCTCCTCCACAATTCTCTGCCATTCGTCCCTGTCCAATGTGGCTCTTCTTCACCTACGGAGTCCTCCAAGTCAAGCTAAGTGTCCTCAGGTCCTCCTCCACGTCCTCCAGCCACCGCAATCTGGGACGCCCTCTTCTTCCTCCTCCACCAGGGTCTACATCCAGAAGCTTCTTCGGAATACGCCGCTCCTCCATTCTCTGTAAATGTCCCAGCCAGCTAATTCTTCTCGTCTTGATGCATGTGACAATATCCGGGTTTTGTATAGATCACGGAGCTCCTGATCGTTCCTCTGCCTCCACCGATCTTCCTCCCTCAAGGAGCCAAATATCCTTCTCAGGACTTTCCTCTCACGTTCAGTACTTGCTCTGACTTCCTAGTGAGGACCCATGTCTCACTTCCATATGTCACCACTAGTCTAATAACGCTAACATATACAGCCTTCTTTAACTGCCAGGGCAACACCTTTGACCTAAGTACTTTTCCGAGCGCCCAGCAACATCTATTTCCGGCTATCGTGACCTAATTTCTGCCTGAATGTCATTCTTTTCATTTACATTGGCCCCAAGATATTTAAACTTCTTTACCTGCTCGAAAAAGTACTCTCCAGTTCTAAGACCATTCCTTGCCCCACAATCACCGCTGGAGGTCTTCATATATCTAGTTTTGGTTTCGTTAATATTGAGTCCTGCTATTTTTTAGGTGTGTTCACATTCCGCGAAAGCTCTTGTTAAGGATGCACGTGTACGACCAGTAATGACAAAGTCATCCGCAATGGCAAATGCTGGGTCAGTCGGTTATAGATGGTTCCCCCAGAATTTGTTCTAATGGCCCTTATCACTATTTCCAAAACAATATTGAATAGGATGGAAGATAGGGGACCTCCTTGTTTTAATTCTTTGTTGATACGGAAGCTACTGGACCTTGCACTTTGTATTTTCACTCTCCCTTGTGTCCCGTCCTATGTCGCTCGCACTAATCATATCAGTTTTTCCGGTATACCCACATTTGCCATGGCCTGATACAACTTTCCTCGGTCTACACTGTGGTATGCTTGCTTGTAGTCTATAAAGAGGTGGTGAATATCAATATTATATTCATAGTATTTATCCAGCATGATCCTTATTCTTGAACTATGGTTTATAGTGGATTTACCCCTTCTGAATCCACTCTGGTATTCCCCGACCTCTCTCTCAGAGTACTGGAGAATCCTGCTCATCAACAGAATGGAGAAAACTTTGTATGCTGTGTTCAGCAACGCAATGCCTCTGTAGTTTTCACACACCATCTTGTCTCCCGTCTTATAAACTGGGCAGATCAATGCATTGGACCAGTCTTTTGGCACCTCTTCTGACATCCAGATGTCAAAAATCAGATGATACATTTGCTCGACCAATGCTTCTCCTCCATGCTTCCACAGCTCTGCAGGAATCTCATTCTCTCCAGGGCCTTGTAATTTTTTAGAGATGCAAGAACTTCTGCAACCTCTTCCTTCTCTGGAGGTTCTATAATATCTGTAATTATACGTGCCGATCCGATGTACCTAGGTGGGCTTAAAACGAGTACTTCAGGCATTTCTGGATTTAGGAGCTTATCGAAATATTGAGACCACCTATTAACAACATCCAGCGGGTCTCCCAGCAGCTCGCCATTATCATTCTTTATAAAGCCTATCCTTGGCTTGAATTCTCCCTTTTGTTCTTTAAGGATAACGAAGAACTTCCTCCTAATTCTCTCCCCATACTCCTCTTTCATTTGGAGGAGCTTGTGCTCTGGTGATTCCCATGATTTATTATTAGGGTTTCATTAGGGTTTTTTCATCTTGCTCCATCTAACTTCCACACCTTCGTTTCCATCTATAGCTTCTTGTAGTTTAACAGCCACTCTTTCTGCATACCTCTTTTTCTCGTCAGGGTCTTTCAGTTTCTCCAAGCAATACTTCTTGGTTTTTGCTGTCTGTCCCTTTGGTTGGTTGGCAATCCTTTGTCGGTATTGCATTACGACCAAGTAGTGGTCTGATGAGCAGTCAGCGCCTCTAAAGCTTCGAACATCTGTCACATCTGTAGCATGCCTTTTTTCAATCATGACGTGATATATTTGGTTCTTAATTAACCCATTAGGAGAAACCCATACTCCTTATGAGTGCTTTTATGGCCGAAATTTGTACTTATAATACTGAACCCCGCAGAGGTTGCAAAGTCAATTGCTTTAAATCCATTTTCATTAATCCCTACGTTCAAGCTATGGGTTGCAGAATTGGCTGTTCACATTTGAACGCCCGCTGGCAGCGGGCCTCCACACCATTTTCGCACGACTTTTCATTTTCGAGCTAGGCTGATCACACACATTCACACAGTCCATTTTGCGGGACTTGGTTATATGGACTCAGAGTAACTCAAAACGTGTACTTACTTTGAAAACTCAGATTTGAAAATATTCACGATCGCAATTCTTTCCTTATATATTACATAGAATAGAATAGAATAGAAAATTAAACTTTATTGTGGGACTAAGTCCCTTTAGAATAACAATGATGAGTTAATACAAAGTAAAGTACAAATACTGGCCAAAAACTAACTTTTAAAAATTTTAATATTATATACATTATTTAAAAAGGATGTAACCAGTAAAAAATAAAAAATAAAATATATATACAAATGAACATAAAATCTTCTCAAAATTACTTAATTGTGATGAAAAAAAAAAAGAAGAGAAATTACATATTTATATATACATAACTACACAATTTATAAACAATAGGCTATCTAATAGAAAACTAACTTAATACAAAATGTAATAATATCTACAGTGGTTTATATAATAATATGCAGACACTAAGATAAAATAAAATCTTAGGATACTTGTGGTGTAATGGAAAAAAAAAAATAAATAAAAGGAACTATTTATACGTACATTCTCATATTGGCACACATAAAGACAAAAATATAAAATATAAGCATATATACCCGAAAGAAAAAGCACAACCTGAGGAGAAGAGAAAAATACATAAATAGTAAAAATAATAGTCAAACTAGGTGACAAAGATCATTGCTGTTTTATGTTAAAACTTAAACAGTAGGCACCACTATTTACTTCACGCAAATTCAGTTCATAAAATGAAATTTATGGTGGTAAATCTTCTGTTTGGGATGTAAGGAGATATTGGAAAAGGAGGTATTTGAAAGTTGACAGGGAAGAGGCATGACGGATGTTATGTGGCAAAGAATTCCAGTAGGAGACGGAGCGGGCTAAGAAGGAACGTTCATAGGTTTTTGTCCTGTGGAATGGAATATAGAGGTCAGAAACACGGGATCTCGTTTTTATTGAGTGGACTAAGGGTTTAGGCTGGAGGAGACAACAGATATAGGAAGGGTGCTGGGAGTTGATCGTTTGGTATAAGAAATTTCCAAGGAAGTATAGGCGGCGGGAAGAGGGGAAGAGCCACTTTGACTCGGCATATAGGTGGGACACATGAGACCATCTCGAAGTGCCGAAGACGAATCTTAAAAAACAGTTCATGATTCTCTTCAGTCTGTCCTCAAGCTCCAACGAGAGGCCACCGTATACCACACAGCCATAGTCAAAGTAGGGGAAAATCAATGAGGAAACGAGGAGCCTGCGGATAGGTTGTGGGAGATGCTGACGAGAACGATGAAATAATTTAAGAGTACCAATTGACCTTCTGGAGATTTGAGCAATATGGGGTTTCCATGATAGGTTTTGATCAATGGTAATTCCTAAGTTTTTTACAGAGGAGGTGAAGGAGATTGGTTGGTCATTAATATTCAAGGAAGGATGGGTGGAAATGGATCTAAGGAGGGAGTTGGAACCTATAAGAATGGCCTGAGTTTTCGTTGCATTCAACTTTAATTTATTCAAGCTTGCCCAGGCACTTATCCTATCTAGGTCTCTCTGAATATTCGTAAACGCTTCTAATAACTCAGTGGGCGGAAAGGAAAAATAAATTTGGGAGTCATCAGCATATAGATGGTATGAACAATGGTGGATTGAACTAGGAAGGTCATTGATGTAAGAATTAAAAAGGATAGGAGAAATGCTTGAACCCTGGGCTACTCCATGAGACAAAGTGAGGAAAGAAGATAAGGGTTGATTCGGAATACTAACGGCTTGAGTCCTGTCAGAAAGAAAGGATTGGAACCATTGGATAGAACTATTGGAAAAGGATAGAGATTTTAATTTATTGAAGAGAATAGAATGGTCTAAGGAGTCGAATGCTTTGGAGAAGTCCAGGAGTACTAATACAGTCAGTTTTCTTTCATGAATTGCAGTATGTATGTCATTTGTGATTTTAGCTAAAGCGGATTGAGTGGAGAAGCCTAGGCGAAAGCCAGATTGGAGAGGATCTAAAAGTTTGAACTCTTCGAGATAATTGGAAATTTGGGATTGGACTATTCTTTCGAGGGGTTTTGACAGATTTGAGAGGATGGAGATTGGACGATAGTCTTTAGGAGAGGTGGGGTTAGGGATTTTGTTAATAGGACGGACTAAGGCTTTTTTCCAGGATGTAGGAAAAACAGAATTTTGAAGGGAAAAGTTATAAATGAATAAAAGAGCTGGAAGGAATTCAGGGAGGCATAATTTTAACAGTTTGACAGGTATTCCGTCAATTCCTGTAGAGTTGGATTGGGATTTCATTATGGAGGAAATAAGGTTCGTAGGAGTGATGTAGGAAAAATAAAAATTGTCACTATTAAATGCAGATGATACAGGAATATAAGAAGAGGCGGGAGAAATATTACTAGAGGAGGAGGACAAAAAGTAGGAATTTAAGGCATCAGGAGAGACTGGGACAGCTAGGGAAGAAGATGATTTGCAAAGAGATAGCTTTCGGAGTAAATGCCATTTGGATTTTGAATCGGAGCTGAGGAGAAGGCTTCATGAAAGTAATTGGTTTTCGCTTGCCTGATCGTTGTTTGCGTCAAGTTACGGAGTACCCTGAACGCTTCGTAGTCATCTGCAAGCCTGGTTCTTCTAAACGTCTACGGGCTGCCTCACGTCTCTTTTGCATATTTCGAATTTCTTGACACATCCAAGGAGCAGGTTGGCGGCGGAATGTAGAGGTTTTAAGTGGGGCATGGGTATTGAGGATATGGAGGAGATTAGAAGTCAGGATATCTACCATGGTATCAATTGAGGAGCTGGTGTAAACATCATTCCAATTCAGGGTTTCAATATCGGTTAAGATGCTTTCACGGGTTAGGGAATTTATGTTGCGGAAGGTTATGGTTTTAGGAAGGATCGCAGGGGTCTGGATATTGTATGATAGTTGGATGAGGTCATGTGAAGACAGGAAAGGAACAGGTTGTTGGGACGAGGACAAAAGGTTCTCCGCAGAATCGATGATAAACAGGTCCAGCCATGTATCAGACCAGCAAGTGTGATGAGTAGGAGCAAATGGCACTATAAAGAGGTTAAGGGAGTAGAAAAGGTTTTCCAGGTAGTGTTTATCGTGGGAATCGGAAAGGAGATTGGCGTTAAAGTCACCGGAAACTATTATATTACTGTAAAATGGGATAAATTTGTATAGGGTTGATTCGAAGGATGGGTCGAAAGGTACCAGAGGAGGGCGGTATACTACAACGTATAGGAGAAGATGGGCTTTAAAGGAAATTTCAACAAAAAGGTATTCCATGTGGGGACATTTGGAAGGGGGTGAGATATCTAGGGTTCGGGATTTTAGGCTATTATGGACGTAAAGACCCACACCACCACCCGTCCGTGTAATCCGGTCATGGCGGATAAAGGTGTGATCGGGTAAGGAAACGGAAGAGGAAGGTATGTGGGGTTTTAGCCATGTTTCGGAAACTGCAATAGTATGGTAAAAATTGCAGGTAAAATATTGCTGAAATTCGTCGAAATGGGCTGGTAAGGATTGGGAATTAACATGACAAGAGGTCAGGATACTAGTCATGTTGGATAGGAAATAGAGAAATATGATGAAAGGCAGCTGAAATATAATGAATAACATTTAAAAAGAAGCAAGTAATGGCTAAATACAAATAATAATAATAATATGCAGCAATGATAAAAAAGACTAAACATGATAAAATAAAAGATTACGTCAGTTGTGCTAGAGAAAAAATAATGGTAAAACAGTAACATAATACGGCAAAGTGATTTATAGTAGGCAACGCTTAACATTTCCCAATTATGACCATCTAGTTGACGAATGTCGAACCGTCAGCAGAAAATGTCAAGATCTTGTGGCTGATCGATGTAGATCACCGGGTGTCCATCTTCTTTTCTACAACGAACTCTACCCCCCGCAAACCATAAGTATTTTAATTTGCCTGCTGCTCTCTTCTGACGGGCGAGCCAGTACAGACGTCTATACATAGGAGACATTTCTTCGCCGAGATATATCCGGTGGGAGTCGTTTTCTTGATATATAGGTAAGTGAAAGTAAACATAAATAAAAAGATACACTTAGAAAAAAAATCTGATGCGCGCATCACACGACTTTCACTTAGCACCCTCTTCTTAGCAGAAGTAAGTATTTTCTGACAAAATTAAGTAAAAGTAAAAATCATTGCTTAAATACCCTTATATATACAACTTTTAATTTTTATATCGCTGTATTCTATTTAATTAAATATTAAATAATACTAATAATAAAATATTGTTTGCAGCACATGTTAGATATGGAAGCCTGGTCGGGTAAGCTCGTATTCCTTTGATTCCTCTATTACAACTATTATCCGTTATCTACTATTATTATCTTATTTATTCTTCTGTTAATTATCAAAATATTTCGTATTTTATATTTAAATATTTTTTATATCAAAGATTAAAGTTGAAATGGTTAATTATCTCAAATAAAAAAAAATAAAGGTACTCTAGAAGAAGCCATTATTGAAAATTGGCCATTTAAGACCTGATAGAGAACATCAATAATAATAAACCCTACATTATATTAAAAACTGCTTAATAATACACTGATATACTGAGTTTAATCAAAATCGTTAGAGCCGTTTTTGAGAAAATCTTAAAAATGTGTTAAATCGAATATATAAAGTACCAATTCCGGTTGGCCAATTTTGACGAAAATGTTGCTGTAACATCGAAAGCTTATAAAAATCTTAAATATGTTATTTTACATTCATACGATTTTTCATTTTTATTCTAAACATACATGCACATAGACAAACACACAAACAAACACATGGCCATCTTGCTGGACTTGGTTACTTGGACTCACGAGACCAAAAAACATGTATTTCCGTTGAAAACTCAGATTCAAAAATTTCCACAATCGTAATACTTAGCCTTACTATATATTGCATATAAAGATAAGTGAAAGTAAAAACGAAGAGCAACAATCTTCAATGCTCCTCAATATGTTTTTTATTTATTTATTTATTTTAAATGATGTTTACAACTGTATACAAAAAAATACATCTAGTAAATTTGCACATTGGTATAAAGACATGGAACACATGTTGAGAAACTACCCATTGGTAGCACTCTATCCTCAATATGTAAAAAATTGAAATATCCATGGCGACCTTAATGTCCGATATAATGGCAAATAAGGAATAGGTACTAATTCTCCCATCATTAGCATCAAAACCCATTTCTGATAAATCTTCATGTGAAAATCACATCGTAACTATCTCACTGTCATTGGAATGCCACTAATGTATAATTTTATCACAAGTATCGCCGTATAATATTATTCAGATAAAATCATGGTATTTATATATACAGCTGTTAATTTCAATGTATATATATATATATATATATATATATATATATATATATATATATGTTTATTATTTATTGTTAATTTATGTAATATTTCTAATTATAAAATATTTATTTTGTTAATAATATTTGATTAAAACAAAAAATAAATAACACAACTCATGAAACAAATCTTTTAGATGAAGAGAAGAACACAGAGCTTCCTGTGCAAGAGCTTGAAAAATACCTCACCCATATGGTGGCCGATCCTGAATTTTACGAACCTATTGTAAAATTGAATTCATTACCAAATGACGATAATAAAATTAGGAAGAAATTATTTATGATTCCTGGCGTTGAAGGTTAGTCAGAATAAGTAATAATCATACCGTAATTAAAATACTATAAATTAGTGTGAGTGTATTTAATTTAATTCTATACTATCTTACTTGTATATTAAATATTTAATAAAAGATTAGAAAAACATTTACTAAATGCAAATTAAATTTTAGGTTTCCCCATTATTTTTGAAAAGCTAGCTAAGAATATGGATCTTGACGTTTTGGGCATTCAGCTCGATTACACGACTTATTCAGAAGAAGTAAACGAAATAGCTGCTGCATTTGTTCCGGTAAGCAACAAAACAAATAATATAATTCAAAATCATTAACATTTCATTAATATAGCTACTTTAGATTTTGACGCAGCAAGTGATTTATTCGTAAAAATTAATCACTCTTCTATAACATCTCAAAGGACTATTGAGAATTGTTCTTACAGGGAGAGGATACAGTCTGTGGGTCACCGATTTCAATCAAAATTTTTTTTGGTGATTCTACATCGAAAAATATTAGGCACGTGTCCCGGCGTTCTTTCCAATAGGCCCTAGGAGCCGAGAAAAAAAATATTTTATGTAATTTAAAACAAAATTTATGTTATTTATTTTTGCCTTTACTCTGCCTAGGTTTTTAGGTTACTATATATCATTAGTTTTATTTGTTTGTGCATAAAAAGAAAAAAAATATTAACTGTTGTATTAGATGAGTTATAATGTATTATAAATTACAAAAACCAAAAGGTGCTTCCAGTAAAGTAGGTAAATTTATTTTTTGTTAAGAAAAATCAAACTAGATTCCTTTTAAGCGCCCTTTAAAACTCTTAAATACGAATTGTTATATAAACAAAAAAATCAACCTTTAGTACTTGATTTTCTTGGATGAATATTTTTCCGTCCATCAATAAAAGCATTCATAAACCCTCTGGGGGTTTTATTTTTTATTATTTTATATCTTTAGTTTTAATTTGTCTGCAAAGGTCAGGTTTATACCATTTCGTGTATCACGCTAATGCCTAAATTCCTATTAATTTTCATGTGGATCGATGAAGCCGTTGTAAACTTATCACAAGTTTTGTGGTTGTTGACAAAATTTCGAAGAATACTTCTTAGGCAAAGATTTCGTGCAGAAAATTTCAATCTTAGGATTGCCATAAAAATTTGTATTTAACAGTTTTTTTGAGGTGCGAAAAACGAATATCAACTTCGTTTCGCACTACAAAAATATTTACTCCTACATTGCTATGTCGGTTGTTCCAAATTTTGCCCATACAGTAACTATCTGTCAATTAGGAAATTAGCAAATTCATTAAATCACTGGGACCAACCATCAACATCAAGAATACACGTCGTCGCTGAAAACCACCGCATCAGAGATATGAGATCGGTCTTATAATATTATATCTCTGATTGTATTCAAAAATTTTGTCAGCGCTCATGATAACCCACATGTTTGGGTTGAAACGCCGGCACTCATAAAAACCTTTAAAATGACTGCGTCCTGAATATTTATCACCTATGATATGTAGAACAGTCGACTAGCTTCTTTCAATAATTATAGTAATCAGTGTTGAATTACTTTGACGTTGACGATCATTCCATTCATGTGGTTTAAAGCTGTTCTTCCCTCTTGCTTTGAAACGACGTTTGACAGTTCAAAGCCTTGTTCTGAGGCAACAGTGGTGGACACTAGCGGGATCAAGATTTAGTTTTGGGGGGCTTTAGGCTGAAAGCCTGTTTTTTCTCATATATGTAACGATAATTACTTTGGGGAAAAAAGAAAGAGAGTAACTACCTATATGAAATGGTGTTTAAGTGATCCTTGAAGTCCAGTTAAATAGTATTACACGTACAATAATACTTTAAGAGATAACTTTTGTCCATAAAATATGGTTATATTTTACCATTTTGTGGGGCTTCAGTCGGAATACCACCCCTTCCCTCCCCAGTAGATCCGCCTGTGGTGGTGGAACACAGATTGTGATGGAGCAAATCGAAAGTTGGTTTGCCGATGTTAAACACCTATCTTTTGTATGATAATGCAATTGTGTAGTTGAAGTTCTCTGATATTCTTTATGACTAAGCCTCTTCCATTTATAGACATCAGAAAGGATAACCTCCTCCCCTCCTCCCCCTAACCACATTACTTCATGATCAAGCATAATTCAACTTTTACTTCCTTTGACTTTTCTACTTTGAAAACTTCTTATTCTTAAATTTATCAATAATAATGATTTCATCTGGTTTTGTAGACGTTACAATCTTTTAAATTTCTGTTTAATTATAATGATATATAATAATTATCCATGACACATTGCATTAAATACACTTTTTTTCCACAGTCCGTGTTACCACATCTGACCGATAAAACCTTTAACATTGCTGGATACTCATTTGGAGGCTTAATAGGTATTGAACTGGTTCGTCAACTAGAAAATCTTGGCTACCAAGGAAATCTGATTTTGATCGACTCTTCGCCGGAATTATTGAAACAAATGGCATATATAGATTATTCAGATAAATTTGATAACCTTGCACAAGTCAATCTAATTTTGAAGGTGATCGACTATATTGGCGCGGGTAAAGTTAGAGCCGAGGTAAGCTATTTTTAATTTAAATAAAGATCTTAAAAGAATTTTATATGTATATATATATTATTTCAAGCACTAGATTCTGCTCTCTAAGTATTTAAAACCATTTTTTAATTGTCTTTAATTTTACCAATGTTTCCAGAATTTACCCTTAGGTTTTCGAGGATTCCAAAAATCAATGTCTACCAATGTGTAATATTACGTTATTAAAACTTTATTGGAATTCAAATCATGATTATTACTGCGATATTATCGATGTCTTGATCTTACTCTTGGTTGAAGATCGTAATTAGAAATTCACATTTAGAATTTTTTTTTTTTTGCTATTTCACTGAACTAAGCATTACTGCGAATTTCATTAGCATAACAGACATTAAACATTTAGAAAACTAAAACCTTTTAAATTTATATTAATCAAAAACCCTAATTTATTCGTAAATGACTCACTTTTCCCAAGAGAAAAAAAAAATAGAGATCAAATATAATTTAAAAAAGATATTTACCCAAAAAAGAAAAAAAATCATTGATTACTATTTATAAAAAAACAGAATTAACATCATATTCCCTATGGAAATCAAACTATAAAATTTCTACATTAAGTTACAACTTATATGTATATATATATATCATTGCATATCATATGATATATCATTACATATCATATTATATATCATCGCAAATAAATATATGCAACTGTTAATTGTGACTTAGTTTATTCAATAATAGTAAATTCTTAATGTGTTAATTTATTGTGAACTATAGAGATTTTAATAATAGAAGGCAAAAATATAAATGAAGTTATGAAACAATTTAAAACAGGTTTTTTCAATGTTACAGGTGATGGAGTCATTACGACAAATACCTGACTGGGATATGAAACTTGATTTCATGCAGCAATTGTATAAAGATAAATTGCCTATAAGCGATAAATTCTTAAAGCAATTATTCTATGGTTGTTATTGTAGGTTGTTATCATTATATGAATTTGATGACTTCCCAGAAAATTGTATTTCATCAAAAGGTTCACTAATTAGACCTAAAGAGAAACTTTCTGCTGCTATAAAAGATGACTATGGATTGTCAAAGGTAATTGGAATTTCTCAACCAGACTCAGTTATTAAATCCTAATTTCTGTAAAATAATACTTTGAGAATCAATATTCTAATGTAACAGACCAAATTTCAAAAGAAACAATTAAATTAACTCTAAAAATTTATTTATTTGATATTGGAATCTCTTTTATACTTGAGGGAGTTAAAATGACAGAGAAGTAGGTTTTTTTTTTTTCCAAAAAGCATAAATATTCCAGAAGCGTATTTTGTAAATGTACTTCAGTAATTCATTTATATTATATCTAAATTATTAATGGCCACAGCATATACTTTAATAATATACATATATCATTAATGTACATTAACAAAACATTCAGTGTCTGAGAAAAAATGCAAAATTGAGTAACACCACTATCACTCTAACCTCTTCATTTCATGGTATTTTTCTTCATGATCATAAAAAGGTTTGTTTTTGTTAAGATAAAGGAATTTTATATGAAGAAAATAAATAAAATGAAATACTCAATTCCATTGAATAGTACCAACCAAACAGTTCCATGAACAGAAATTGGTTTATTACTATTGACAACAAATTTTGACAATACTATCAAATGTAACAATATATTTTGGGGAGCCTGATTCTCAGCATTTATGAAGATTTCTATCGCATTGTCTTCAGTCATACAAACAGACCAGACTAGTTAGCATGACTAAATAGTTTCTTAAATAAAAAAAAGAAAAGAAAAAAATACATGGAATTAAAATAGAGAGAAATGTACATGATTACTAAGCAATAACTAATATTGATGTGATCATAATTGTTATTATTGCATCATTCAAGAGATGCGATAATTTTTCTCAAAATCATCTAATTGGTGGTAAATCTCACAGATCCTTTACATTCTATGACTGAAACAAACGTAGTTAAAAATGTGAGGAAGTTATGTTAGTTTAAAACCACAAATTGATTGTAAAAAATAAAACATATGGTGTAACCTAGTCATCCAAGGTATTAGTGCAAAAGTAGAATCACTTTACAGTGACGAAACTACCTACAAACAATTAAAGAAGTTAAATTGTTTTTATGGATGATATGTTGGGGTCAGGAAAGAAAGGGGCAGCCAGACAAGAAGCCCTGTGGCCTAGGCCTCTAAGAGGGTTCAGGTTTTCTTTTTATAATAATATAAGTAATATCTTTACATTATATGTTTGTTGCATACATTATATCCGAAATGGTAGGGTTTAAGTACTGAATTTAATATTTAAAGGATAACCAAGAAAACTTGTCCCTGGAGAACTTGGTTTTCCTCTATGGCTCTGATGATATGATAGGAAAAACAAGTTTCTCCCACAAAATTTATCATAGAAAAATAGACTGTAGCCTAAAAACCATGAAATATTCATTTTTTTTTTTAATGATATTTCAGTTTCTCATGGTCGCTTAGCCATGTTTTCATTTTCAAATAGCAAGTAATTTACAAATATTTTATCGCCAAAATTTTTGCTATATCAGTACAGTTCAGTACAGTTGTACTGGGACAGTATAATTTTTAAAAAAATAAGATATTTCTACAGTTTCATAACAAAAAAATAAATAAATAAATATTTTAAAAAATGTTGTTAAACTAAAACATTATTGAGTATAATAAATTTATTATTATTGGGATTTTGAATCTAATTATTTAAATAACGTCAGGTAGATTACTTCTATCTCTTCTGTTTATAACACTCAAAATCAATTTTGTTTTTTACTTTCTAAGACATAAATACATTAATTTAATAAATAAATTATATTTAGGATCAAACATAGGCTATTTAGGCTGTGAATATATTAAATGAGGACTAATAATGCAATATGTGAGTAAAATAAATTAATATGCCTCACCTGAGTCATGGTAATTAAAAAAGACCTTGTTAGACTTCAAAGAATCTTTTAATTTAAGATATATTTGTCCAATTATAGAATTATAAGAAAAAATAAATATGTTGTTCTAATATAATGAATTTGTTTTCAGTATTTCCAAAGTCCATTTTCTGTGTATAGTGAGGAAGGAAATCATATCACAATATTATCTAATTTGAAAACAGCTACAACAATCACTGAAATTATTAACCATGAAGAACCTTCCCTAGAAAAAATGTCACTTCTTCACCCACCAGTTGACATTACTGTAGTGAGAGAAAATATTAAACAAATTTAATGGGACTGAATTATTTATTCAGACTTATATAATTGTATGTACAGATAACTTATGTCCATAAAATATAATAAAGAATATTTATCACATATTTTTCCAGTTTATCAATTAACTATTCTATAAAATCTTGTTTATTACATAAAATTTATCATTAAATTTTTATAAAATATGGCGTTTTATTAATTACATACATATGATGAAAAGAATGGAAGAATAGAAAGAAGAAAAATTAAAAAAATCCTAAAACATCTTTCATAAAAAAACATTATTCAATACCATGGTGTATAAGTATGAAGAATGCCTTTTACTATAAATGAAATGAAATGATTTTTTAGATAAATGATACATTAAAAATAATCTACAATGTAAAACAAAAATGAAGTAGGGCCTATCTGGCTATTCCAAATCCTGAAACCATTCGTAAATATTTGCTATTTATCACTATAGGAACCACTCTTCCTCATTAATAAAAACAAATGTTCATTTATAGAAATTTAATGTTCCTTTCAGATTCGTAGAAATATGATATATACATAATGAGTCACAAATTAATCAAATTTTGGAATTTTTCATATAAAGATTACTTTTCAGACAATAATACTTAAGAAACACTAAATAGACTAGGATTATATTCATTAAATTTAAACACAATGAAAGTCTATACAAATTTAGAACATATAATATATAAATTAATATGTCTCATACTATTTATATATTATTTTATCAGTTTAATTTATTCGATATTTTTAAAACTTTCAAGAGGGGGTATTTTCATGAAGTGGGGAAGAGTAAATTTCAACAACTACAAGTCAGATTGTTTTTATATAATTATTGTATATTGAGGAAAAGTTCTTACAATCCTCGCATTATTGAGCAGCACAGCTTCTGGGCTTCATTTATAATGGCTTCCACAGTAGATACTAGTATCAGACCATTGCTTGAGGTCACTAAGGCATTTGCAGTAACTTAATAACTTTCAGTCTATATAGGTCTTTCAACTCAGCTGCTAGGGTTTGATATTTCCGATTTATTTCCAGACAGACTGAATTAGTGTTTCCATTGTTTGGCAAAGTGATATCTATTATTTCAGCTTTCCTCATATTAATCTATTAACACTATATCTGGTCTATTGTTGATTACAGTATGATCAGTTATAAATTACTGATTCCAGTATAATTTTATTTACTTCTTCTGGATTAGATCTTTAGGTTGGTATTTAAATGTTTCCATGGTATATATAATAAGGAATCGAGTCATTCAATAGTTTTGTTTTCAAACCAATAGCCGGATGATAGATTTTTCCAAGATCGTCATGTCTCTTGAAATATTTTGTTCAAGCCAGCGTTCTACACCCTCCAGTTATGTGCTGAAATACTCGAAAGTACTTGTACAGAGCCTACACTTGTCTGATACTGTCTGTTGCTCCAGTACGTGTCGCAAGTAAGACCTCACTGCTATGACCTGATCCTGGATTCCTGTCTCCGGAAACAGATTTCCTTTAACCAGCCAACTATTAGATAACATTCTATCTATTTCAGTTTGTTGGAGCTGGTAAAAAAATCTTCCATGCAATGCTTTCAACTTCTATTTTTCCAGTTGATCACTGTCCATGATAATGATGAATGCAGCAGCTTCTTGAGTAGCTAACTGTAATGCTGTGTGTCAATAGTCCAGATTGCACATTATCTTATGAATAAGTATCTCACTTTGTTTGAAGTGATCTCTGAGTGCCATTTCTTATTTTAACCATGCTTCTTCATATTTATAAGACCTCTCCCACATGCCTACTTGTTCTTATTAATATATCCAATTCCTGGAGTGAAGTTGTGGACCATATTAGAATTCCAAAGATGTATGATATGGCTGATATAATTCACTGAATTCATTTCATTAAGTTTTAATTTGTAACCACCATCCTCTCAATTTAATAAATTTGATAATAGAGCCATTGCAAGACAAAACCAAAGAGGGCTGAGGCAGTCTCCATGGTACATACCTCTTAAGATGTTATCGTACACCCGTGGTTCTGATAATTGCTTATGTCCTATCCTTAATCTTGTTTTCGAGCTGTTCATCAACTTCTTCAGGAGTTCTATTAAATGTGGATATACTTAATACAAATCCAAGACTTTTAAAAGTCAGCTGTGAGGGGCCGAGGTGAATGCCTTTCTATAATCAATCCATGCAATCGAGAAACTTTCTTTTATTTGTGGTCATTTGGCCTGCAATGAACGAATCTATGAGCAACAGCTCTTTACAGCCTCGGTCTCCTTTCCTAACACCAACTTGCTCCACTGGGATCAAATTATTGGATTACAGATGACATTCAATTTTATTTGAGATTATGTTTGTTAAAATCTTATAAACTCCATAGATTCAAGTGATTGGCCGAAAGTCTTATGGTTCCAATTGATCTTACTTTTTGCTAATTAGCACAGTAAGGCCATGACAGAATGCTTTAGGAATGTCTGTCTGCCATAAATTTTTTGATAGTTAATTGTAAGTAGTTTGTAAACAGGTTAGATTTTTCAACCAATAATTTTGAATTCTATCACTGCCTGGTGCTTTAGAATTTTTCAGTTTTTTCGTTGTGATGACTACATCTTCCGTTATATGTCAAAATCAGGCATTTGGGGTGTCTCTTGAAATTCTGTGTTTATTAATTTTAACCATTCTATGATGTAAATAGTCCTCCAAAAGCTTTTTCCAATTATTGATAATATTTCCGGTTAATGAGAAACTTACAACTCCCTTTTTATTTTCATTTAAGTGCCGATAGAACTTCTTTTCACTGTAAGTAAATATTTTGTTCTCCAGTTTACCGAGTATTAACGTTTTATAGCACTGTATTCTGTTTGCATAAACTGCAAGTTTTTGCTTTAGCATTATTATTAGAATACTTTTTATTAATAAATTAAGAAAATGCTATTTATGTTGTTCTAATACATACATGTAACTGTCCTTTTTAAATTTCAACTTTTAGTCACAATTTGTATCAATTATCAATGTAGAAACAAAAAATATTGATGAATACTTGTTGGTTATGGATAGTATCAATTTTGAAAGAATCAACATGTTATATAAAATAAAGGAAAGATGACTGAAAAGGATTAAACACAGATTTCAGAAAATATTATTATTGGTGAACTTAATATGACATTAAAAATATAAATGACATTAATTTTCAACTTAATAATATCAAAAGCACAAAGTCAAATTACTAATTCCAGAGATCAATACTAATAAATAAATTTTAAATTTTTGACTGATAATCATAATTATAGTTCTATCATCAACTCCACACAATTATAGATTTGCAACCAAAAGCAAACTTCATTAAGTTATTTAAAACAACAATTTTTAACATTTGGTAATCCATACCCAGTGTTCTTAATTTTTTTTTAATATATCATAATCAAATATATTGTTTATAATAATTGAAATTATATTTTGCTTAGTGCCAACAAAAACTCTGTACATCAAAATTATAACTTAGAACTAGGTAATCATAACATTTTATATGAAAAGTATCAATTAGGTTTTTGGGGAGGAGGGAGGTGAATGATACAATCTTTGAATATAAATTTTATTTTTAATAAACTCCTAATAATCTAAATTATCACATTTTGAATAACAACATAATCTAATAAATTAATAAATATTCTCAACAGTATTTACATAAAGTACATATGGTTATTTAATGGTTAGAAATGATTTCAATGTGCATTAATGTATGGGGAGGAGGTTACAAAAACTGGGAGTGGTATATACTTCAGTTTTGTCTAAACAAGTTGAATCTTACAACAATAATAACTATAATATCTTATAAATAAAACATATCAATCACAACTGTCATACAATAATTTTACCTATACATTTATATCACATTTGCAAGTGAATTTCACACAGTGTACATATATATATGTATACACAATATATTCAAATAATTTGCTCAGCAAATAAAACTTTTTTCATTTATAATATAGAAAATAAGACTAGAATTAAAGTGAACAAAATATGAAAAAAAAACAAAAAAAAAACAGAATAGACAAAGTAAATTACTATATATTTTTATAAATTTTCTATACATAAAGTTTGTTACTAACATACATCAAAGGAAAATAAATTAATAAATATTCTAAAAATTATTAAATAAGTTTGAATAATTTTTTTAATAAAATTAGTTATTTAAAAAAAAACAACTGAAAACACAACATTAATAATCTCTGAAACTTGTAAAACTTGATTAGAATCAACTTAAACATTATCAAATCAATACCAAAATATATATTGTATAATATATACAAATATAAACACGTGCGCCCACTTAATATAATTATTAATCTAAAACACATAGTTTTACTCATAAAATTTGTAAAGATAAAAACTTCTCTTTTTTGCAGAATATCTCTTCCATTTGTGTAGTAGCATAACTGAAAAAATTCAATATTTAAAAATGATTTGATTAATAATAATATTAATATTAATTTTTTCTTCTTTTTCTCCCCTTCTTCACCTTTTATTCTATATAGGAGTTTTTATGGGCCAGGAGTGCGGGCGTTGAAATTATGCCTGAGTTAAAAGTTTCTCTCCTTCATGTATGATCCATCAGGAATGCGGAGGTCGCATTATCGAGAAGTGACGTTGCCTCGTGACGTCTACAAGGCGTAAACCTCGTAAGTACCTGAAAAAAATATGGCGGCCGGGAATAACCTCTTAGAGAGGGGTGGGGGGAAAACGCGTGGTTCACAGGATCGAAATGGGACTTGACGTCATAGAAGTTGCAAGCTTCGTAAGTACCTGAAAAGAAGATGGCGATCGGACACGCTCAGCCTCTTAGAGAGGAGTTGCGATCCTGTGAACCCCGCGTTTTCCCCCACCCCTCTCTAAGAGGTTATTCCCGGCCGCCATATTTTTTTCAGGTACTTACGAGGTTTACTCTTTGTAGACGTCACGAGGCAACGTCACTTCTCGATCATGCGACCTCCGCATTCCTCCCCCCACCTCTCTCTAAGAGCTTGAGTGTGCCAGGCCAGTTTGTTATACTGTAACCTTCCTACTGTTTATCTTCGATATAACGTTCCTAATGTTTATTTTTTATATAACCTTCTTAATGTTTACCTTTTTATAGTCAGGTAACCTGATATTTGAGAGAGAGGGGGGCGTTGTTCGCCATTTTGTTTTTCCGGTAAACTTTCTAATGTTTATCTTTTATATAATGCGGAGGTCACATTATCGAGAAGGGGGGTTGTCTCGTGACGTTATGCAAGGCGTAAACCCCGTAAGTACCTGAAAAAAATATGGCACCGAGCTTAACCACTTGGAGATGGGTGGGGGGGGGATGTGGGGTTCACAGAATCGAAATGGGGCGTGACTTGGGGTCACGTGACTTATCACGAGGTCATAAAAGGCAGTGTGCGGGCCTTCTCGATTTGCTGTATAGCTAGGAATTGTAGTGCCTAAACAAGCCTTTTCTTCAGGACCTCCTCTTCTTCCTGTGGCAGTTAAGGAGATGCAGTTAAGAGATTATATTGTCAATTGCGAATCGCAATAAATGACTACTATCGAGGAAATGGACCTAAACCTAACCGCATTAAATCTCACAGCTGAGCCTAAAATGGCGCTAACCAGTAAGGAACTGATGAGGGATGGAGCAGCAAACAGCTACATGGAAGATTTTACAATGCCCTCACTTCAACAGGTATTAACCATTCTGCCTGGGTGGAATGGCTTCGAAAATGAAAACTGTTTCCGAAAACAGAGGGTTTTCTACTTGCCATTCAGGACAAGGTAGTGGCAACTGACTCCTATCGCAAGCATATATTTAATGAGGACATTAATAATACATATCGACTCTGCAAAGGAGCGATTGAGTCCATTTAGCACATAACAACTGGCTGCACAATATTAAGAAGGGAATAATACCTAGAAAGGCATAATAACTTGGCAAAAGTAATCTACCATAGTTTGGCCAAATATCATAATTTTACTGAAGAATCAACAACTTACCATCGTTACGCCCCGCAATCTATCCTTTCTGATAAAGAAACAACCACCGCCAACCTATAATCCCTGACCATACCTTGCCAAACAATAAACCAAATATTCCGGTTATATGTAAAAAGGAAACTACGGCTGCTATAATTGAAATAGAAGTTCTCAACGACAATCTATTATGTTCAAAAAGTGGTTGGGGAAAAGATTAGAAAATATCAAATGCTGAGCGAGGAACCGAATCAACTCTACAGCCTTTTTAGGTGCTGCCTTTCATCATTTTGAGCAACGGATTGGTCACAGAGGAAACAATAAAAACCAGCAAAGTATTGGGACTTCCACATTATATACTAGAAGAAGTTCAAAAGGCTGTGCTACCAGGGACAGCCAGCATAGTCAGGAAATTTTTATATATTTAATAAACAGATACGAACCCTTGAGTTCGGGTTGGTAAATATCCCCAACAAAGGCTGATGATGTGCGAAATAATAATAATAAAAAGCTTAGCGAACTCCAAGGTTCGATGCCGACACCACCAATCGCTTACACACCTCTCTCCACCGTTCGACGTCCAAATCCAATCTTTCAGATTGGCTTTAACCCAATCTTACTACCTTTGCTTCGGTCTACCCCTCGGACGTTTACCATTCGGCTAAGCAAATATTAACCTTTTAGGAATTCTTTTGTTACCAAGCCCAACATTTTACAAGCCCATTTGATTCGCCGTAATGATAATCATTTCAATTATATCAACTGGATACAGTTCACGCAATTCGGTTTGTGTAACCGTCTAAACTCTCCGGTTAACTCATAATTCTTAGGTCCGAATATTCTATGCAAAATTTTATTTTCAAAAACCTTAAGACGTTGCTCATCCTTTAATGTAAGCGGCCACGTTTCTTATTCATAAAGAACTATAGGTAAGATAATGGTTTCATAGATTCTAGTTTTTAATTTCCTGTACAAGATGCGCGAGACAAGCAGTTTTGTCACAGAAAAATATCAAGCATCTCCCGCCTTCAGCATTAATCTCCTCTTCAATTTCGTTTTTACTAGTTATTGCAGACCCTAGATACCTAAACTTATTACTGTATTACCGAACATGCCGATATAACCGGCAATATGCCATTTTTTCAGCTAACCATATATTATATCTTATCCTTGTTTATTATATAGTCGAACCCTAGTTCTTTAGCGGCTTTCATTAAAAGAATAATTAAAATCAAGTATTTTTATATCTTTGAATCGAAATTCCTTAAGGAAGCAATATTACAGATATGAACAGTCACTAACAAAGGTTCATTGAAATACATTTACGTGAAAGAAAACAGGAAATCGTTAAATAATAAATAATAAAAGGTTATTGAGAAAGTGAAATTCACCAGAAAAAAAAATACGATGAGTAATAACTCAAAAAAAAGAAAGAAAAAAAAGGAGGGGGTATCGTAACTCCTAGCTCAAAAGGAACTTTTTTGTTGCAAACGAGCCATTATTGTGTAATTTACTGAAAAATATGTAAGTAATATTGATATTCATACGTCTCATCAAAACGTTCAGCTATTTAATACATAGCAATTTGAAAATATAGTATAACAATAAATTCTGTGTTATTATTTATTTCTCTTTCACAATACTGTTATTTTGTTTTATATAAATACTAAGCTTGATTTATAAATTTTAATCAGTGATATTTTAAGTTCCATAAAAGCACCCGTCCATAGTAATTTTTACTGCACAATAACAATTGACATGTTTAAGAAAATGTTTTTTTAATTTTTTTAACTACTTTATGATTAATACAAGACACATTAATCTGGATATATGACAAGAGGAGTTTAGTCTACATGATTATTAATGTAATTAACATTTAATATGCTGTATATATATATATATATATATATATTATATAAAATGTTACATCAATTATTATTGTTAGTAATCTATTAATTTTTTTCCAATAATTTTCATTTATTTATTTTTGATAACTTTTTTTTTTTACATTGCATTTTTGACACATCAATCTATCTCGAAATTCCTTATCTCGAGAATGATACCGTTTCACCGCCAATAGTGAATTTATTTATCTGAAATTGACAAATGGACAATTCAGAGTTAAAATCATACTATTTATAAGATAACAATACACTTCACTTTTTTTTTTTTTTTTTTTTGTTTACTTAGCCTCTACCCCTAAGGGTCATTGGCTTAATGTTTCCATTTTATATTCGTTGATAAAAGTGAATATTCTTTAAATATTTGAACAGTTTTTCTTTTTCATCTTGCAGAATTTCTTTCATTTGAGTTCCCATTTGAAATGTTTTCCTTATATTAGTATACCTTCTACATTCTAATAATATATGCTTTACTGTTCTGGGTACTAGGCAATGTGTGCAAGTTGGAGCTTCTAATCCTCGCAGGAGGTATCCATGGGAAAACTCACAGTGCCCGATTCTTAGGCGACATAGTATCACTTCTTCTCGTCTAGACTTTCGGTTTGATGTGTTCCATTTTATACATTTTTTGTTTATTTCTTGAAGTTTTGCCGAAATCATTTGCCATTCACTGTTCCATTTATTTTGAAAGGAGAAGGAAAGTTTGTGTGTCCAATCTTCTCGAGGAATAGCATCAATTATTGTGGTTTGTGCAGTTTCTTGATGCCGAGCAGAGTTGGCAGCAGTATCGGCTATCTCGTTACCCAGGATACCACAATGTGATGGTGCCCAGATAAGGACTATGTTTTTATTTTCTTCCTTTAGTTCACCATATGTCTTAAATATTTCTGTTATAACAGGATGCTGGTTTGTTGATTGTTCTATGGCTTCTATTACAGACATTGAATCGGTTACGATAGTATGGTTTTTGAAGTGGTTTTTTTAATAAGATTTTTTTATTATTACTTTTGTCCCATATTTTGCAATCATAAATGCTCTTCTTGTCTCGAGGGACGGTTCGGAGCATTCTGGATAAAACTATCAATCGGCGATGTTCTATAAGCTCCTGAGCATATCCTCAATGCAGCATTATGGATCGGGTCAAGAATTTTTGAAATACTTCTTTTTGAGGTTCCATATGCACAAGCTCCATAATCTATTTTGCTTCGGATCATTGCTTTGTATACCTTTAATAGACTGCTTCTGTCAGCTCCCCAACTAGAATGCGATAGACACTTTAGGAGGCCAAGTCTTTTTAAACATTCTTGTTTAAGACCTTTAATGTGGTCAGTCCACTTAAAGCTTTTATCTAGATGGATTCCTAGGTATTTTTGGTGATCTTCAAACAAGATGTAGGCCATTCCTAATTTTAGATTAGGATTCGTAGAGAATCCTCTTATTCTGCACATATGCATGGCCTTTGTTTTATTTATCGAAAAATTAAAACCGCTATTTCGTGCCCATTTTTCTGCTTTTCTCAGTGCTTTATGTAGTTTCTACTCAATAAAATAGAGAGATTTACTACGAACTAATAGTAATACATCATCGGCAAACATAATGATTTTAATAGGCCATTTAAAATTCGGTGGTAGATCATTCATAGCAATCAAAAACAAAGTTACACTTAAAGGTGAACATTGGGGCGTGCCGTTTTGAGAAACGTGAATTGACGACAAGGAGGGTCCAACTCTGACTTGATATTTTCTTTCTTTAAGATAGTTTTCAATGTATGCCTTCAATTATCCCTGGACACATAATTATTTAAGATTTGCATTACGCGGCCTCTTAACATGGTATCATAAGCCTTTTCCATGTCCAAGAAGACAGCAACCAAATGTTCTTTTTGTGAGAATGTTTTTTCTGCTTCATGTTGCAGGAACAAAAGTGCATCAGTTGTGGAATGTCCTTCTCTGAAACCAAATCGATGGGGGGTAAATAGTTTGTTTCGTTCCATGTAATCAACAACTTCATTGATTACCATTTTTCCTGTAATTTAGAGAGGCACAATAGTAATGAAATAGGACGAAAGTCATTTGGAGGGGTTGGAATATCTTTTTTTGGGACCGGAATGATAATTGAGGTTTTCCATAGCTTAGGGAGTTCACCAGCATCCCAGATCTCGTTTTATATATGACGTAAGTGAAGATCTTCCTTCATCTGGTAAGTGATTTATCATTTCGTTGGAAATTTCTTCTATCCCTGTTGCTGATTTTCCACGACATTTTTTATCATTTATCATTTCCAATTCTTGTAATATTAACGGTTCATAATAGCAAACATTAGAACTTGGCACTTGTAGCCTTGGCATTACTTCTTAGTTTGCAATGCCCGATGGTTACTTATTGTTAAATCATGTAATCGAAGGTTTACAAAATTGTTGTGCCAATGTCTCTGCTATCTCTGATGGATTTGTTATTATATTCGCTGCTACATCTATCCCTGATATTATGTTTTTGTTGTTAATTCCACGAATAGATCTAATTTTGTTCCATACTTCTGTAACTGGTGTTTCACAGTTAATAAAGGAAAATAATTCTCTCCACTATGCCTTCTTACTATGTTTAATAGTTCTATTTGCTATTGTTCGAAGTCTCTTAAATTCAACTGCGTCATTCAAACTCCTACTTCTTTTGTACCTGTTGAAAGCCCGCTTTTTTGCTTTCACAGCTTCCTGACATCTTTCGTTCCATCATGGAACTCTTTTCTTAAAGCGACCATAACTTGTGATTGGAATGTTGTCGTAGGCTGCTTGCAGAATAATATTATTCAAATTCGCTACCTGAAGATCTATGTTATTAGCTGTTTTTTCTAGATTATCCTTGCTTAATATAATTGATTTCTGAAAAGATTCCCAATCAGCTGCCTCATACTTCCAGTGTCGCATTATATTCTGTGGAAGAGATGGCCCTTTAACCTGTGTAACGATGGGGAAATGGTCGCTTCCATATAAGTGGGTTTTAGTTCTCCAGATGCATTTGGGGGCCAATCTGACGTCCGCGATGCTTAAATCAATGGCAGAGAGACGAATACTTCCTGAGCCAAAGTGGGTAAATGAACCGGTATTAAAAATAGTAGCAGTGCTGCTAAACTCTAAAAATTTAATTACGCTGTGTCCTCTATGCCCAATGTCTGGTACTGGGGAGCCCCAAAGTAAACTATTTACCTTAAAATCCCCCAGAAGAAGATACGGCCTTGGTAGCTGATTAACAATGTGTTCAATGCCATACTTTGAGAAACCCACAGCGGATGGAATGTAAATGTTGCAAATTGTCAGGGGTTCAGCTGTTTTGATTACTGTTGCGACTGTTTCTATGTGCCTGTCTAAATTCAATTCCTCGGAGAACAAGTCAGCCCTCACAAGGGCTAAAACACCACCATAAAGATCTCCCTGCTCCTTATCTATCCCTTCTGTAGGCTCGATATCCTTTGACATTTAGGACATGTTTTTCATTCAAGTGGGTCTCTTGTATGCAACAGCACAGTGGAGTTTCTTCATTCATTAATTTCTTTCTGAAAAAAATTCTAAATGGCGAAATACCCCATTACAATTCCACTAAACTATTTGCTCCATGGAGTTAAACATTTTTTTTATTTTTGGCCTGAACATCAACAATAGAAAGCGTTGAATCGTTAGAGTCTGAAAATAGTTCTGTTTTGGGACTAAAAATAGTACCACTTGGCTCTTTAATAATTTTTGATACTCTAACCTTCATTCCTCTGATGGGTAACTTGTGCCTTACATCAGTTAGCATAGTTTTCAATCCATCGATATTTTTTTTAAACTGTGTGGCAAGTTGATGTTAGTGGCTTTTTCATTATGAGCCATCTCAAGAAAGAGACATAATTTTGAGTAAGCTAAGGGATATTTGTGGTCATTTGTGACTAAAATACGAATTGGTTCTAACATTTCCTTCATTGTTTGATTGTTGTTTTTTTCGTTTTGCCATAGGAACTAACGTTTTCGTTATTTTACTACTTTTGTGTAATATTGTTTCTTGTTTTATACTCTCTGTTTGTTTATTTTTTATTTTACCTGTTTTTAATGTGGTTATACTGAAAGGAATCGCAGTTGGAGTAGCAGAAATATGTTCTGTGATTACTGTTCCTAGGTTAGTTTTTTTTTTTGTGGTACTTTGTTGTGTGTTTTTGATTGTTGCACTGTGTTGTGAATCTTCCGATTTAGCAGTGCAAGGGTTTTCTACAGGGCCATCTTTACTCAGGATTGTAAAATCATGATGCTGAGAGATATTTGTATCATTGTCATTTGCGATAAATGAAGTGTTTTCTCCCCTGTCCTCCATCAGCTTTTCATGGGCTTCAACCAAACTGTTAACGGCTGACTGCAAAACGGCTAAGTTATTGACCTCATCACGATTTTTAACTTCGCTGAGTGGACAATTTTTACTTATATGACCCTCCTCGTGGCAAGAATAGCATCTAACTTCGTCACCTATAAGTATCTAGGAACAACCTATAAGTTTCTCCTTCAAATTCCACTACAAAGTTCGCAGGTAAAGTAGGAAGTGTATCCGGTTGGGCGAATGTGTGTCTTCAGGAGCTGAGGATATGCTCATACCGGGGTATTTCGATCCCTGCGCGAAGGTAATTTACTGCCGAGTAAAGCGTGATACCTATTTCTTTTAATTTTGTTTGTATGAGAATATTGGGAAGATATGTAGGGACGTTAGATATAACAATTCTTTTTGAATGTACAATAAGGGGACGAGCTGGGATGAAATTACCATCGACTGTAATACCCTTGTGTACTTGAAGGAAGTATAATAAATGTTGTTTGTTTGACAGAAATAAAACGATTCGGTTATTAGAGATTTTAGAAGAAAATATTATCTTACCTGGGGCTATAAGTTCCCCAACTCCTGCGATATTTTTACAAGATGGTGCAAGTTTTTTCAATTGCAGTGAATACAATACCCTGGTCTTTCTTTGGAGTCAATGTTGATTTTGAAATTTTTTTTATTTATTTCTTTATTGAGTATTATAACAATCTGTCTCTTGGACATTGGTTATAGTGAGGTAGGATGACATTCAAACTATATGTACAAAAAATGAAATAAATAGAACAAAATAATCCGGAGTGCCATACCCGGTCAAATGCCTGTGCAATGTCCAGAAATGCACCCGAACAGTATTCCTTGTTTTCTAGGGCTGAGGAAATATGATCCACAACTCGGAGTCCTTGTTGAACAGTAGAATGTTGGGAGCGAAAACCAAACTGATGGGAAGGAATATTTTGGGATTCTATAATGGGTAGGATTCGTTTCAAAAGGATCTTTTCAAAGATTTTTGAATTGGCTGATTGGTCTATAGGATGTCAAGCTATTGGGAGGTTTTCCTGGTTTTGGAAAAATGATAATGGTGGAGTGTTTCCATAATAGAAGAAAGTGGGTGGTACGTAGTATGCAATTGTAGATATCAGTAAGGAATATGACTGCTTTGGATGGAAGTTGTCGAAGGATCGGAGGGGTAAGGAGATCATATCCAGGAGTTTTACTGGGAATTAGCTTGTGCAATTGAAATTTCACTTCGGAAGGATGAATCGCTTTAGAAGGCAAGGAAAGTTGGATAGATGATGTATCAAAAATTTTTAAAAGGATTGGGAGTAGACTAATTGGTCTATAGGATGTTGAGCTATTGAGTAACTTTATCCCTTATTTTTATATTTAAAAGCATAATAGATTGGAACAGTGTTCATTCTTCATCTCATATTTTGTCCAAAATTATTTTGAATTAAAATTTAGTAATTAATTAAATAAAATAAAATGAAATTATTTTAGACAAAATATGAGACGAAAAATGAACACTGTTCCAATCTATTGTGCTTTTGAATAGCACAATAAGGGATAAAGACACGACATAAAAGCGATTGCATGATTTTTTTTTTTTTAAGTATGTAAGATTATGTATTGTTAATTGTTAAATTTATGGATTATAATTAGAGACTGAGTTCTCGTGCAGTAAAAATCCGGAAAGCGTGCAGTAAAAAACTCAAAATGTGCAAAATCGTGCAGTAAAAATCAAAAATACGTAAAATTGTGTAAATAACACCTAAAAACGTGCAAAATCGTCGATACTGTTTAATTTATAACATTAATAAATCGAAATCTTATCAGATGTTGAGTTAACCGAGAGTTAAAAAAAAATTGAAATGTAACATTGAAAATGAAATTCCAGATTATAATCAACTATTATAATAACGATTATTATAACATTTGAAGGAATAAATGAAGGCAGGACTTACAGGTATCCTATGTATTATATAGACCAGAGATATTTAACTTTTATTAAAAATAATAATGAAAACTTTATTTTTTAATAGAGTTGAAATTTCTAATATTATAAATTCCAAAATGCTTTCGTTAAAATTTAAAGAATTAAAAAAAAAAATCAAATAGACACTAATGTTTGAGATTTTCAAGTGTTCAAATATTAGTGTTAAGGCTGTTTTTCTATATCACTAAAAAAATATATTTTTAGGGATTAGGGATCTTTCTAAAAAACAAAAAAAAAATCAATTCCTTGATAAGAATATTTTTTCTTAGATGTTCCGCAATGAGCGTCTATCAGTGATTTCCTAAGAACTTTCTCAGTTTCTCAGTTCTGCACTAATGGTGCATAGAACTTTCTCATCAAACTCATGTCCTCTCATTTCAAATTGAATTATTTTTATATCTAGATTTTAAATTTTACGAGAAAAACGGGAGACTTGATTTTACTTTCAGCATTATGAATTTTTTTATAAGAATGAAATTTCTACAAAGTCAATTCAAAGGCAGAAGAGATGCTGAAGGGTTGAACGGTGAGTGAGGATTCAAGCCAAAACAATAACTATAAATGCCTTACTAGCAAAGCAGCTAATTCTAGGAAAGCAGCTTTTTATTATCCAATACTTTAGGCAAGTTCTATTCCAAGAATAGATCGCACTTGTGTTTACTTCTTCCTTTTGTAATGAATACGATTTTGCTTCACACAGAACTATTTGCCTTCCTCATATTTTTATATTTTGAATAATGAATTTAATTTGAAAAATGTAGTAAAATAAATATTAACACACTCACTTATACATTTGTATTTATAAATAGTGTAATTTAGCACAAAAGTGCAAAAATGTGCAATTTAATGCAACAAAAATCGAAATCGTGCAATTTTTTTTTTTTAATTTCTTTATTGAGTATTATAACAATCTGTCTGTTCGACATTGGTTATAGTGAGGTAGGATGACATTCACACCATATGTACAAAAAAATAAAATAAATAGAACAAAATAATAATCAAAAGTATATACAATAGACAATAAAATAAAATAACCTAAAAAATAAGAAAATTAAAACTAAGGAAAAAAAAAAAAAAAAAAAATAACATGCATACCTATATACAATCAGGCGAGGGTACTCCAGGAGAACCCTGCGCTACTCTTCCAACCGCGTCACTGGTACTAAAGCCAGCGGAGATTGGTCGAGAGCACTTTAGCCACATACACACATGTCTTGAGTGAAGAATCTGGCCATTGCCAGAACTCCAATTTATATAATTTACAAAAGGTCGCGAGGCCACTGCCGTTTCAACCTTCTTGGAGGATTATAGGGATGGGAGATGCTTGATAGGGATTGTGCAAGAGGATTTGGGTGGTAAGTAAGGTTCTGGTGAAATTTGGAGAACTTTTCTGGGATAAGGTCTAGGACAAATGGGATGTTAAGGTCATGATGTAGGGTTTTGTTGGATACATAGAAAGGAGCATCGACTATTGTTCGAAGGACTTTAGACTGGAAGGATTGGATGCGCTTGATGTTAGAAAATTTTGCTGATCCCCACAGTTCTAGTCCGTAAGTCCAAATAGGTTTCAGTATTGTCTTGTAGATCAGTAGCTTGTTTTCAATGGAAAGTTTAGATTTTCTGCTTAGTAGTCGGTATAGTTGGCCGTATCGTCGGTTGAGTTCTTGTCTTTTGAGTCTAGTATGCGGGTTCCAAGTTAGTCTTCGGTCTAAATGAAAGCCAAGATACCGGACTCGTGCAATTTAAGCCAAAAAACGGCAAAACCCGCAATTTCGTGCAATATAAAATTTAAATATGTTATTATACAGGTTCTGAAACGGATAGATATGCGGGTCGGAAGTTTTTACACGCAAGAGAATAAAAAGTGCAATAACATGGAAATCCGGTCTCTAATTATAATGCTTTATATTATTTATAGACATGAATATAGTGCAGGTCCCGAAAATCTTCTCTTGGAATAAAG
Organism: Nezara viridula; assembly: GCA_928085145.1. NCBI lineage: Eukaryota > Metazoa > Arthropoda > Insecta > Hemiptera > Pentatomidae > Nezara > Nezara viridula. The sequence continues at coordinate 166,661,222 of OV725078.1, read as the reverse complement.
TAATTTTAAAAAAATTATAGAGAATGTCATTGCTAAACAAATATCCTGATTTAATTAGCGTGAACTATTTTTTTTAGGTATTCCTTCTTATTCAATAAAAACCGCGACTACCTTAAGAAAAACACAAAATAAATATACTGAGTCAAACTTATATACTTTTATTTATTACTTTTGACTCTTATAAATATTGTTTCTGCATTGTAACTAACATAATTTCAGAAAACTTTCATATTGGTTCAAGTTTATTTTATTTATATTCATTTTACCTTAATTATGAATTATCTCACCCTCAGTACAGATTCAGTACTAAATTTAGTACAGATATATGGAAATTAGTAGACCGTTATTTTAAAGTACATAGCATACACTTTAATGGCATGTACCAACAAATTACCAGTCCTTTTAAAGACTTACTTTGAGAGGAATAGAAAAAAAAAAAAAAATAAATAAAAAAAAAAAAATATATATATATATATATATGATAAAATAATGAATAAAAGTAATTTTCTTTGCTCATAACTCATAAATAGTGATTAAATTCTCTATAAAACAAAAAAGCAAGTCATACACTTGATCAGTATTAGCAAAGGAACAACTTGTTGGACTTTGTATCTATGTTTTTAAGGCCTATTCTGTCAATGATCCTATTACAATTCGTCTACACTAGTCTTTTTATCACTCGACTTTACCGACGCACATTAATATTTTCTCTAACTTGGACAGTAAATCTATTACGAACCTTAAAAACTTTAAACATATTTTTGAATTTATATCTGTTATAATTTATCTGTTAAGAATTTCTTATTTTCTCTCGTTCATTTTTTATATTATAATAAAATCGTTCCAATTAGAAAGGGCTTGTGCCATAAATATAATGCTAACTATTAAAAGTTTGGAAAAGAAAAACTTCCATTATAATTTGTTAATGTTATATTTGATATCATCACCAAGATATTTCATCTTTAGATAGATACGTTTATTCTATGTCTTAAAAATTAATACGACACATAATTTCCATTTTGTTAACATATACAGATGATCAACTTCGTTGGACTACCGACGTACGGCGCACATAAATTATTCATTGTTCGCAAGTAAATTATTCATTCAAACAAAGAACTCGTCGCTGCCTGCGAGAAATAGCTCCAATAACCACAGCCAACACTCCAGATCCAGAACCTCAACCTCAACCAGGTACGTCTTCGCAAGAAATAGTTGGAGAATCTCCTTTCTTTACTCCAAACCCTTTCCAAGTGCTACATAATGACAGAGAAGTAATGGAGTCAGCAGCAATACCCAGGGAACCAAGGCCTCCTCCGATATTTGTACAAAATATCAAAAATTTCCAGCTATTGTGTACACAACTAAACGAAATCTGCTCCGGCAGTTATTCTTGCCTCGACACTACCAACGTTACAAAAATAACACCAGATACTGCAGAAACCTACCGAAAAATTGTGGAGTATCTGTCAGAAATGAATGCAAATTTTCATATATACCAGCTGAAACAGGAGAGATCGTTACGAGTGGTGATAAGAAATTTGAACTCCTCAACCCCAACTGAAGTGATAAAAGAAGAGTCAGGTAACCAATGTTTTGAAGGAGAATAGGGAGCAGCCTGGAGTAAGAAATAAAGTACCACTGCCTTTATTTTTCGTGGACCTGGAGCCATCACCTGTTGTCCAGAAAATTTATGAAATCAAAAGGTTGTACTACACTATCGTGAAGATAGAGTAGGCGTAACCCAAGAGGGAAATCGTGCAGTGTCACAATTTCCAGGCGTATGGCCACACAAAGACATATTGCCACTACTTGCAGCGTTGTGTGAAATGTGGTGAACAAAACAAATCAGCAGAGTGCAACAAACCAATACAGGATCCTGCAGTTTGTGCTCTGTGCCTGGAAGGACACCCGGCCAGCTACAAAGGCTGCCAAACTTATAAGAACCTCAAATACAGATACCAGAAGAATCGGATCCATGATGAGACAACCAGACCAAGAAGAGAACCATCTAGAATTGTTAGTAATAATGTATCATACTCCGAACTACTTGGAGGTAAGAACCCAACTAATACATGTGAAACCCTGCCGCAGTAACTACCTCAACCCCAACCTCAATACCCTGTTCATCCTAACATACCTAACCATGAACAACCTCAAATTCCTCACATATTACTCCTCCTTCAAATGCAACAGATCTCACCAGTTTATTAGCATCTTTCCTAACCGATTTCAAATCAATTGTTACTCCACTCATATCACTCCTCACAAATCTTGTATCTCCCCTCATTCCTCCTTCAAAAAATCCTTAAATTACTCACATCCAAAAACCCATATCCATTCTCCTTTGGAATGCGAATGGTGTTAGATATCATACAGACGAACTATCTGCATTATTACTTGACAAGTACAATGACGTGGCACTAATTACTGAAACTCGACTAAATGCCAAGAACCAACAATGGGGTTCCAGAACCACGAATTCTCGTGGCCGAACCCTGCTGTCTGCACTCAATTCCCAACATTTTCACCTTCTTTCCCCCAACTCTCCTACCTACTGGCCCACAAATCCTAACCGTAATCATGATATTCTTGATTTCTTTATCCACAGCGGCTTAAGACCCCTCCATTGTTCCATTACACATATAACTGAACTTTCCTCTGACCATAGTCCTTTAATTCTTAATGTAAACCCGTTCGCAAACCTTCTCCACCGTCATTTATTAGAGGCCCCGTTAACTGGGACCTTTTCCGTTAAATCCTCTCAGATAAAATTGATCTCAATATATCCTTAAAAACTTTCAATGACCTAGATAGTTCCCTAAATTCCTTTACTACCACAATCCAACAAGCTGCCTGGACTGCCTCCTTTCCAAAAAACTCCTCCAGAATTCCTAAAAAGACCATTCTACCCCAACACCTCCTTGACCAAATCCACACCAAACGCCGTACCAGATGATTGTGGCAACGTACTCGACATCATAGCGACCGCATCTCCTATAATTATTACTGTAAAAAAATTAAAACTGGAATTAGCCACCTTCAGATCACAATCCTTTAACTCCTACCTATCCTCCCTCTCTGTTCGTGACAATTCTCTTTAGAAAACCAAAACGAAAATCCTAAATCCTCACCAAATTTCCCATCCACTCCGACGAGATGACGGCTCCTGGGCAGCATCTGACGAAGATAAAGCCGAAGAGTTTTCCAAATACCTCTCCAATACATTTATTCCCCATCCGGAATTCTATCCTGCCCACACCGTAACAGTAGAAGAATTCCTTACATCATCTATCTAACTTTCCTTGCCTTCTAAAGCGATTCATCCTTCCGAAGTGAAATTTCAATTGCAAAAGCTAATTCCCAGTAAAACTCCTGGATATGATCTCCTTACCCCTCCGATCCTTCGACAACTTCCATCCAAAGCAGTCATATTCTTTACTGATATCTACAATTGCATACTACGTACCACCCACTTTCTTCTATTATGGAAACACTCCACCATTATCATTTTTCCAAAACCAGGAAAACCTCCCAACAGCTTGACATCCTATAGACCAATCAGCCAATTCAAAAATCTTTGAAAAGATCCTTCTGAAACGACTCCTAGCACTCATAGAATCCCAAAATCTTCCTTCCCATCAGTTTGGTTTTCGCTCAAAACATTCCACTGTTCAACAAGGACTTCGAGTCGTTGATCATATATCAGCAGCCCTAGAAAACAAGCAATAGGGTGCATTTCTGGACATAGCACTGGCTTTTGACCGGGTATGGCACCCCGGGCTGCTCTACAAGCTGAAAATCTATCACCCTCAGTCCTTATACCTAATCCTTCAATCCTATCTCTCTGATCGCTCCTTTTGAGTAAGCTGCGGAACGGCATTTCCCGATATTTATCCAGTTAAAGCCGGTGTCCCTTAGGGCAGCGTCTTGGGTGCCGTGCTTTACATCCTCTTTACCGCTGACATCCTTGCTCATTCCGATACTTTCCTTGCATTATTTGCTGGTGACACCGCAATCCTATCATCCAACTCAGATCCTGAAATAGCATCCTTAAATCTACAAAGGCACCTCTCACTTATTGAGCACTTGTGTAATGAATGGCGTATTAAAGTGAATGAGTCGAAATGCAAACATATTACCTTTACTCTCCGAGGTAATTCCTGTCCACCAGTACACTTTAATTCCATCCAGCTTCGTTACTCAGTCCTGTATCTTGGCTTTCTCTTAGACCGAAGACTGACATGGAACCCACATACAAGACTTAAAAGACAAGAACTTAACCGACGATACGGCCAAATATACAGACAGACTGTTGACCAGAAAATCTCAACTTTCAATTGACAACAAATTACTGATCTACAAGACAATCCTGAAACATATTTGGACCTACGGACTTGAACTTTAGGGGACAGGAAAATTCTCAAGCATCAAACGCATTCAATCCTTTAAGTCCAAGTCCTTCGAACAATAGTTGATGCTCCATTCTATGTAACCAAACAAACCCTACATCATGACCTTAATATCCCGTTTGTCCTAGACCTTATCTCTCAAAAATTTTCCAAATTCCACCAAAACCTTACATATCATCCATATCCAATTGCACAATCCCTATCTAGCTCCAGCCATCCCTACAATCCTCCTCGAAGGTTGAAGCGGCAGTGGCCCAGAGACTTGTTGTAACAATATATAGGAGTTATGGCAATGGCCAGATTCTCCACTCAAGCCATGTATGTCTGGTTTTTTTATTTTGTTAGATTAATTTATTTTTATTTAGTTTAATATCATTTAGTTTGTTTACAATTTACTTTAGTATTATTATATTACCGTTTATTATTTTTATTTATTGTATGGTATGAATGAGCTACTCTATATCACTATTACTATTGTCCTTGAATGTGACAGATTGTAATATCTCAATAAATATGTTTAAAAAAAATATGGGATAAATTTGTATAAGAGTCGTTCCTCTTTAATTTGTCACTAAAAATATATACAAAATAAAATACGGTAGTAAAAAAATATGATATCAGCTCGTAAAACTATTTTCAATTCAAACTACTTCAAAACATCATTTGTCTCAATACGTGATTGTAATACTTTTGTTATATTTTAAATTTTAAGCCCTTTTCCTATCTCAACATATAGACATTCTGAAGATTCCTGACATGTTAAGTACACAATAAATCCAGTTATGCCATCCGAAAGAATATTGTTCCCAAACAATGTTTCCGTTGACTTGCAAAATTTTATAGGATAACTTAGCTTCCCAATCAAAGAACAATAAGTTTGATTAATAGATTAAGTTTTTAAAACGATTATTATAAAATTTTAAAATGGATTTCGAAATTTGATGGTCAAATTTTGGTCGATTTAGGAGTTGTAACACTCATGATGTTTTTTATACGGAAAAAATATGAAAAAATGAAAGCATAGATGAGATTGCTTTTAAATTCAATAATTATATGGTAATTTTGAAATTTAGATTAACGGGGTTAATTCTTTTCACAATTGGGGTAACATTTTTCGGATCTTACCTCGAGCAAACGATATAACACTACGGCAATGCGAACTCGAGTCCAGCGCCAGGATTTATAAATATTTAATAAGATGATATAATTTGAATTTAAAATAAGGGGCTGATGTGCCATGTCATCTATCGGAACAATGGGAGTAGTTATAACAATTTCCGGTCGGTTATAATTGAATAATAATAAATTATTCTAAAGGTATGATATATAAGCTATGCTCATTAGATTTAGTCCTTAGTTGCCTATCTCCGGGGTGATAAGTGTAAGTAATCTTTATAATAGCCAGTCATCACTATACTATAATAAATAGTTGTCAGATATAATGTATTTTTTAATATATGGCACAATCAGACATAAAAAGAACCCATGTTGGAACAAATCAATTAATAAAAAAAAATGGATATAAATTATGAGACCATTTTTTTGAAAATGCAACAGTATGATTAAAATGCATTATTTGAATTAAAAAATAATTTATGCAGTTTGGTTACTAGATCCTATACATCAATTAATTTTCAACTACTTTGGAAAGATATTATTCAGAAAATAATATACATATATACAATTACTTAATAAATTTCTAGTTTTATTTTATAAGTTTTTTAACAGATGACATTAACTATATCAATAAAACTATATCTTGATACTATAGTTTTAATAAAGTTTCAAGTGATTATGAATAAATAAGATAGATGTGCAATTATTAAGATAATAGGTAATAATTATAAAACCAGGATGAATGTAATTATATCATAATAATAGTTATCAGTAATTAAAATGTGTAATGATTAAAAAAAGCTATAATGGAAATTGATCCAAAACGACATACAAAACTTCAGTCGCAAACGAATTTTGTGGATTCTATAGGTATGTTGTTAATTAACAGAATTACTACTCTTTAAACACTTTATATTGCACATTAATAAATTAACACATTAATTTATTGTTAATAAACACATTAATAATGCACATGTTATACCACAATTAATTCACTTAACAACAGTTCTGTGAAAGCTTAAAGGTATTGTTGTCCAAATGCCAGACCAAGACTCGTCTAGGTCTTGCATATTCAGTCTCGGTTTTGGTCTTGGTCTTGCGCAAGAGTTTCGCAACAGCCTTGCAGTTACCTATTAGCTTCTTATAGAGATATTACTGTAATTTTTTTATAGGAGAAACCTAACTAAGCCCGTATGAAAAATTAGATGAGTTAAATGCAAAGGTATATTGCTTACACCAATTAGTTACATATAGTAACTAAAATTGTCACGTATTAGTAACTATTTTGCCCTAATGTTTATTTAAAAAATCAATTTTTTTTTACCATTCTTGCTCTTGGTCTTGCAGCAGTTTGGCGCACTTGGTGTTGGTCTTACAAAATGCAAGACCAAGACCGATTTTGGGCAACACTAGTTAAAAGCATTCAATGTTGGTAGCTTTTTACGTTCTAAAGCACTCGGTGTTGCTTGCTTCCTACAACCCCAAAGGGATCGGTCATGGAGTTATGGGTAACGTGCCGCTGCACTAAGGGAACCGTGGTTCGTAGTAACGTAAGGTTGGGTGACCCCTTGCTGTTTGTATGTGCTCCTAAAAGCAGTGTATCTCTAAAGGGAGAATACATTTTGGAATTGAAGATATTCATGCCTAAAGTACCAACAACCAACAAATTCCAGCACATTAAATCTAGCAATGTTTTTTTATAACAGTAACCATTTTTAATTGTTGCTAAATGTAGAAAGTAAGAGATTTATATTCACCTCGTTAGTCTACAGTATGTTTTTTGATTAAAATATTTACTTTTTTTAAAATTTGTGTACAATTTCAAATTAATTTGACCCAGGTTGGTTTATCATAACAAGGGTCACCCTGATTGGGCTTCCTCCTTCCCTTTAAAACTATTTGACATATTTTATCGCTAATTTTTTTTTTTTTTACCATGGTGTGAATATGTTAACATATCACTATAATTATTATTCACTTGGCAGGTTATTATTTTCTAAATAAATAAATAAAAGATATTTTCATTATTCAATTTTCTTCTAATTCAAAGAATGGTTTTGTCCATATCTCATAAAAATGTTCAGGCTGGTGTAAAACTTATGTTAGTCATAAGTAAAACTGTACACTTTAAGTAAAATTACATTTAAAAAAAAAATGGCTTCGAGATCCCATTGTTGATTATGAATTTTTTTTTGATAATTTTTATGATTATTATAATTAGGATTTTGTTGGTGATAATTATTTTATTGGTTATTAAAATTAGGATTTTGTTCTTAATGTTGTTTTTAAAACTGCTTATTATTTTTGTAATTTGGATCAAACTTTTTACCTTTATAATTTGATTTATGGGGTTGTTGGTTTTTTTTTTTCGATTACTCTGACCGTACAACCAATGAACGACGTGTGCGGCATTGTTTCTAAAAATTTAATTTATATCTTCGATAGTATCGAATTTTATATCATAAAAATCTGTCAGTGAGGGATGCAGATTATGGACGGCATGATGTGAAGTTTGGCTGTCGTACCAAGACATTTCTTACTTTTTGTCTTCTAATTCTGTGTCAGCATACTTACGAGCATACAAATCGCATCTTTTCTTTTCCAATATATCTAAGTAATCATGCGGGGGTTCATTATGATAAAACTTAGTATTAACAATTTCTGAGACTGATTGTTCTCTTGTACGAGAATCTTGGTATTTACGTTTTAGTAATTTCAAAATATCACTCACACTACAAAATTCATCATCATAAGTTGCTATTTTAGTTTTACTTTTTAACTTTGATAGTAATGTTAATACCAATTTAGAATGATTAATACTTTTATGTGGATTATCATATTTGCAATATAATTCAAAAATAAATTTGGCATCTCTTATAAAATCTACTAAAAGTAATAGATCACGATCATATTCAGGAATTAATTTAAAATCGTGATCTTTAATTTCCATTTAAATAATTCCCTCCATCTCTCTCTGAATTTAAACTAGTTTCTAATAATAATTTGTCAATATTTTCTGAACTTAACGTAGTATTTAAGTTTCTTAAATTGTTTATTCTATCTTGTAAAGTTGTCATGAAATAAAAATAAACTAAATGGAATGAACTTTACCATGAATTATGTTATCTTCAGTGAAAAAAAACCTCTTCCTTTGTGCTGCAAAGTCTTAACAATTGATCTTGAAATTCGGGTGACAAGATTAAAGTCTGTAAAGATACCTCCGTATTCGTGGAGAATGCATGTAATACTGGAGTACCCAGTGGCAATCTTCCTCAGGACGGAGAGGAAAAGTTGATATCGGTTGATATACAGCTGCTTGATATCGGTCTTACACTCTACTTAAAGCTCCGCAAAGTTACCAAAAGTATCTTAAAAAATTCTGTCCAAGTCCTTCGTTCGGGCGCCAGTTATAGAACTTTAACTCACACAAGACTTTTTAAAAAGATTTAGTTTGAATGACAAACATAGACATGGTAAATATTGACTATCTAGATCTAATCTGGCACAATAAATAGCTAACATTTACTGAATGAGACTGTTCTCATTGCAATATTTTTCAAAACACATTTAAGATCGCCGACATTATTAAATAACTTTTACCATTACAAACTCAAGAGCTAACTTACTGATGATTATACTAGCTCCTATACTGATGATGTAGCATAATTGGTACACAAAAAAATTAATTTACATTATTTTAAGTATAATTATGTAAAAAAAACAAAAAAAACGGGTGTACCTTTTTAGTAATGATATTTACAATATATTGAAAAATCGAAAAAATAACAACTATGAAACAGCATACTACAATAAGAAACCACACGTATCTTTCATAGTACTGCTATGAACATTCACCTATACTTAAACATATATATATATATATATATATATATATATATATATATATATATATATATATATATATATATACAATTACATTAAAATGTTTATTTTTTCAAAAGTTCACCGAATACTGAGATAACAAAAAAAGTTATTGTATATTTCGAAAAAAATAAAACTACTCGTAGAATAAACATCATAAAAAAATATATATATCACACTTTATTCATTAATAGAAAGAGTGGTTTTGGAAGCAAATGTCTCTACCTTTTATATTATTAAGTTTCATCTAATTATCTTCACATCCGTATATAAATATTGTAATTGATACCAGAACGATAATTAGAAGAATGAGTTTATTTATCTATTTACTGCAGATTGTTTAACATACATTAAAAATAGAAAAGATTTTCTGATTTCTAAAATCTTGTTAACACAAGAGTTATTAATATATTTTATTGGGAAGAATCTACTTGTAACATGATATTTTTTATATATCATAATAATAATAATACTTTATTTATTCTGGGATGAATTATAAATTTATCCCTTTAGAATTATAAAGGAAGACAGAAATGTGGGCTAAGGAGCCTCAGAGATCCATAAATAAAAATACAGAGTAATCAAAAAAAGTAAGATTGTACAAGTCGTAAGAAAGAAGGAAGATATCCACCTATACTGTAATGGAGAAGAATTAGAAGTGGTGACAGACTTCACATACCTGGGTACAGTGTTAGACGGATCTGGGAAGGTAGACGCGGAAATATCAAACAGGATTAATAAGGCAAATACAGTTTACTACCAGATATGTAACACTGTGGTAGGGAAAATAGAAGTAGGCAAAGACGTCAAGCTACACATCTTCAAGACGGGTACTAACATACCGACAGGATAGTAGAATCACCGCTGCCAAAATGAAATTTCTGCGAAGGACGGTTGGGAAAACAAGGAGAGACCGAGTTCGCAATGAAAGTATTCGTCAGGAACTGTAGATAGCCCCACTGAAAGAGCTCCTAAAAAATCGTCAGCTAAAGTGGTTCGGCCATGTTATCAGGATGGACGACCACAGGGATCCTCTAAAGACCATGGAATGTGTCTCAGATGGCAGAAGACCTATGGGCCGCCCTAGAATGTCCTATCTTGACTACATTGAGCGACTCTGTAGGGGGAGGGAGAAGAACCTCCGAAAGGCGAGGAACCTAGCTAGAAATAGGGAAGAATGGAATTCCTGGCTGAATATTCCTCTACGCTGAAAGGCATTAAAAAGAAAAGCTAAAGAAGAAGAAGAGTAATTGAACAGTCTTGGAGAAAAAAAAAAAAAATAAAAAAAAATATATATATATATATATATATATATATATATATACACCCACACATACATTTATACATATAAGTTGATTTCTAATTTTAATCAGTTGATAATAAAAAAATATATATAAAAAAGCTGGAGTAAAAATAATGAAGAACGAACTAATAGAACTTTAATTACATTTAATAAAATTAAAAATATATATTTCTTAAAGGTTGAAATGTATTATTTTTACTGATTTCAATCAATAGTGATGTTTGAGATATACTTAATAGTTAAGTACTACTTATCTATTACTATTAATGGTCTCTCTTGAGAAGATGCAGAAATAAAAATTGTAAACAGATTTACTAGTATTTTCCATTGGACATTATCAGTAAAAGATGTCTCATAATTAATTTTATATTACCATTTTAGCAAACGGTTACTGCAGATCTGAAACTATTGGCTGTATATTTCCACAAGAGAAGAGAAACGCACGAAGAACTTATGCGACAATGGTCCACGTGAAATCTAACTGCGATGGTTACAAAGAACAAGGAATCACATACCCTTCGGGAGAGAATCAGCAGAAACTTTTACAGGAATTTTATGAAGAATGCATGATTGATCCATCAAAAATTGCTTGGAACAGGAAGAAAGGTAATCAGTTTTTATTTTTATTTTGTGTGTATTATTGCCAACCCTGGATCGAGTCCTAGTTCTCACGCTCTAGCTTTTCGTGAATGTAATTGAAGCAATCAGCAGGTTTCTTTGTCTTAAACGTAAATATTGGGATTAGGAACATCTAGTTCCTTGGTCACTTCAAAATACGGATCAATTGAAAATTTCAAGTACAAGACCAAAACAAAAAGTTGCAAAATTGCAAGACCTTGTGTCAAGACCAAGACAAAACTGGACCCTTCAAGACTTGTACAAGAACAAGATTGACCTGCGAGACTCTGGCGGTCTTGCAGTTAGGTAAACCTGAGACTATTTTGAGACACAGTACTGTTAACATTTTAACGTTACCTTAAATCTTAACAGCGTGTTTTTTAAATAAATAACAAAAATTATACATTTACCAGGACCGGAGCAAGATAAAAAAAGATTTTTTGTGAATTCAAATTAAGCCTAAATAGTTACTAATATTAGATAATTTTATCTACTGTTTTTAAAGAATTGATAGAACCAATCAATTTTTGTATTTAACTCTTCCGATTTTTCTTCCAGAGTTTAGTTAGGTTTCTTTATTCTGAAAAATTACAGTACTATCTCCATAGTATATAGTGGTGATATACCTACCCAGCAAACATTTTTGAGATGATGGTGGCAAAATGTGGCCAACGCAATTAGTGTGTTGAATCGGATCAAGGAAAATATTCCACTCTTAATTCCTGGACTTGACCGATAATACCGAGATACATTTCCGTCTATACTCACATTTAATGAAAAACAAAGTTGTTGGTAATTATTACAAGCTTGTTCTAATTATCGTTGTCATTTCTTCCTATTAGTAAGTTTGTTTTAGTCATATTCCCGTAAATAAAATATGTTATAGATGTGTTTGACACAGATGATGTCTTTGCTAGGAATATTGTAGTCCTTCTTTTGTCAAAGAATGCCGAAATATCCTTTATCATTCTTTCGGTGTGTCCTTACAAATAGAAGAGATTTTACATCAATTTCATTGATTTTTTTTTTAACTTTGAACCGAAGTAAGCTTCGATTCGAAATATCTGATTATTTATCTAAGACAGCTCGAGTTTTTTTTAATATTTTAAGTAGAAGAATTTTCGGCGAGCTGGAATACTTTTTGCTCCATCACCTCCACCCAGTCTTAACTACCACATGGTCAGCCGTCCGGCCATCCTTAACCACCACGCGGCCGCACCATCAGCCAGCCTTAACCAACACGTGGCCAGTCACGTGATACTTAGGCCACGCCCCATTTTACCTTATCCCTATCTTAACCACCTAGCAAGCCCGTATTTAGTTACGAGATCAGTCACGTGACCATTATCGACGTCCCTTTTCGATCGCTCGACCTCCATTTTTCCTAGTCCCTGCTCATCTCTAAAAGGCTGAATGTTCTCAGCCGCCATTTCTCCCCCGGTATTTACGAGACTAACGTCTTGGACAACGTCACAAGGCAATTTCCCTTTTTGATCTTGTACCTCCCATCTTTTCCCCCACTCCTCTTTAAGAGGCTGAGTCTAGCCGGCCTCCGTCTTGTTTTAAGTACTTACGTGGTTTACGCCTTGTATGACGTCACGATGCAATGCCCCTTTTCGATCATGCGACCTCCACATTTTCTCCCCACTCCTCTCTAAGAGGGTAAGCCCAGCCACCATTTTGTTTTACTGCGATTTGAGATACTGAGGGTTCTTTCCAACATTTTGGTTTTCGGTAAACTTCCTAATGTTTATCTTTTGTATAACCTTCTTAATGATTACATTTTCTTACGTGTTCAGTCTCGTGACCGTCGCTAATTGTTATTGATATAGAACATTGTAGAAATCCTTTTATGAAATTTTATGTTTGCCTTTACACATAAATATGGACTTTGTTCTTGTAATTCTTAAAACATATTTTCACAATCCTGACCTTTGTCAACCTGTAAACAGGTTTGGTCATTTTGCGGACAATCCTGTCTAGATTATATTTATATACCTATAAACCGGTTTGATCATGTTGCAAACTTGTTTCATCCTGCCTAGATTATATGTAAACAATGACCTTTAATTCTCTTGAAGTACATGGACTTTGACACTTTAATCTCTTACACATAAACAGCGTTTTTAACCCTTACTTATCTGATTATAAACATGAACTTTGATCTTTTAATTCTTAAACAGGTTTATATCGTGTTGCGGACAGGTGTGATCCTGTCTAGATTATATGTAAACAATGACCTTTAATCCTCTTACTCTTAATTCTCTTGATGTACACGGTGTTTAGCACATTAATCCCTTACTCGTAAACAACGTTTTAATCCTTACTTATCTAATTATAAACAATAGACTTTGAACCTTTAATCTGTAAAACATCAACGTACCAGTCTATAAATAGACACGATTTTCGGAGCTCTAACTCATCCAGTGTTCAAAAGTGCTGGCTGCAACATCTCTGGAAACGTGTAAGTAAATTTCATTTAACCTTTCAATCCATTTTGGTTTTTTCTTGTGTACTTTTTATATTAGAGTTTGGTTTTCATTTTTTTTTTCTTTGACTTTTCGTTGTTTGTTATTTTTAAAGGCTATAATTTCTTTCGGATAATTCTGTATTATTTTTTACTATAATCAAAAGTTAAAATTTTCTTTTTCGATCTATTATCTTCATAGTTTAACATTTTTGATTTTTTTTTCGTTACCAATTCTTTTTGAATTTATTTCATTGTTTTAATTTTGTAAATTTTTAATAATGTCGTCATTAAATAATAAGTGTTAGTATTGTGAAAAAGATTTTGTAAGGAAGTTTGATAAACTTCGTGCCAAATTACTCACCAATGACGCACATGCGTTTCCAGCAGTGAACATTTTCTTACTCAACAGCAATGTATGAAGCATGTGCGTCTATGCTGAGTAATTTGGCAAAAATTTTCGTGTCGAAGTTTATCAATCTTCCTTACAAGCTCTGCCTCATTCTGTGTTGTAAAGTGCTGGCTGCAACATATTGCCCCGTTCTATTGCCCCGACGTTCCCTGTCCCGTCCACTCTCAATTGCTTACACCGATACTTCTTCCCTCCCATTCGAACAACCCAACCCGTACTCCTGTAATCTATCCTCGGCCTTACCTTACTTAATAAGTCACATCTTATTATACTCCCGTACTCCCTCGGCATGTTCTCCACTACGTGAACCCTCAACTTCCCCATTTCGGCCACCCATCTGTCCAGATCTAATTCTACCTCCCCCTCGACTCTACAAGGACCACCCAAAGTAATCAACTTACACTTAAATTCTTTTATTTCCTGTATCCTCTCTCCTTTACACAATTCCTCCAGCATCTTTTTACATAATATTGTACTAGAGCTCCCCGTATCTACCAAACACTTCCCTCTCCCCACAACACTTAAAATTGGCAAACCCACGCACTCACCTCCAATATTATTTACTACAGCGTGGTTGCCGCTCCACTGCTCCTCTCCTCATTCATCCGTTCTTCCTCTCTTTCCTGCAACTGCCCCTCTCACTCCGCTCCTTCTACTGATGCTGCCTCCTCGAGCTCCTCTTACCACCGTTCCCTCCTCTTCGGTTCCGGATGCTCCTGATGACTCGTCTGACTCTGATGTCGATCCTCTCTTCTTCCACAATCTTTGTGCGTTCACCTCCATCGGCTCATCTCGTCCCGTGTCTCCCCGTCTACTCATATATGGACATTGTCTGGCGATGTGCCCTTCGTTTCCGCATTCGAAACATCGAGTTCGCGGGAAATTCGCTACGAGGTGACCTATCTTCCCGCACCCGTGGCATCTCCTGTCATCCTTTGTCCATTTCCTTCTCTCTCTGACTGGCCTTTTCTCTCTCACTGCCGTCCTCTCCCTCATGCCAAATTCTCCTCTTTTTCTCCACCCCTCCGGTCTCCCTCTGACCCTTCCCGTTTCTGGTCTCCTGTACACCACTCGGTTCAACCCATTCTCATTCTCCTCGTCACCCCGAGCTGCTTCTTCATCCCGGGCGCTTGCGTCGATCATATCCTGAGCACATTCTACGAAACTCTTCTACCTGGGTAACCCATCCTTCTTACCTGTATCTCGGGCCAGCTGCACTTTAAGTATGGTCGACAGGAACGCCATACTGGCTCCTGTTTCGGCCGCACCTACTACTTCCCTCGTCTTCTCGGTTACACTGTTGAACCGCGCTATTAAATTCGCTGCGTACTGCCCATTCGTCTGTTGAGGCTGTTTCCTTTCCCGAAACATCTGCAGGATGTCTTCCTCAGGAGCCCATCGACCTCCTCCGAATGCCTTCTTCAGCCTATCCTTCACCGTGTTCCATGGGGTGTCCTCATCCGCCTGGATCTTGTTCAGCACATTTCTCTTAAGTCGGCACACCAAAGCCGCCCTCAACGCGTTAGCATCCATCGAGTCTATCAAATTCTCCTCTTCTTTGGCCAGAATGCGCGATTTCACCCGATCACCTCCCTTTAGGAAGTGATTTAGCTCACCCACTCCTCCGTCTAAACCTTTCTAAATCGGATATCGCCTTCCTGAGATCCTGGGATGTCGCCGTTATCACCTTCAGCCATTCCAATGTCGTCGCATGTGCTGACGCTAACGTTTCAGTGTGTAGCGGAGGAAAATACCGTGCTAACGCTTCTGACAGTGGAGGAAACGCCGGCGGTGGAGCCAACGTTGCTGCCGGTAGCGCGACCGTCTGTGCTACCTGTGGTGGAGTCGGTACTGGTGGTTTGTTCTGAATAAAAAAAAGAAAGAAAGGATGTCAAATAACACACTCGGTTGCTCGGTAAAGACTGACTTTATTGCTTCAGTAATGCCATATATATAGTATTACAGTTTGTTTACACATTACGGATAGGATTAAGTATTATATTGTCTTACATCTAACCATAACTTATATATATATATATATATATATATATATATATATATAAAATTATTTAAATTGGCTATTTAAGAAAATTCGCATATTTATCATTGTACAAAAATTCAAATTTCAGATTGACAAAACAGTACTAGGAAGTCCGTATAACTACAAAGAAGCTCCACCTCCTGGAGTTACTATCGAAGACAAGAAACTTACCGGCGACCAATCGTCATTATTAGTTATGGGGAATAATGTATTTAGCGAATCACAAGAAATTGTAAGTACAGTAAAAAAAAAAAAAAAAAAAAAAAAAAAATTCAAGAAATCAGTTCGAGAATGAAAATACAAAATTTTCCAGAGCCTGGTCGATATTTTGAACGTTCTCAAACCAGAGGGTTACATCATAACAAGAGAAGACATCAATACAAAGATTGAAAGTGAAAAAATGGATGTTCTCTGTTCCCACGAGAGGATGTTATTATTAAAGAAGCTATGCCCAGAAATTATTATACAGCCAGTTGCCTTCTTTTTATGTCTACAAGTTGCACATCTCTCATACCATGCAATACTTATTTTCTACCATCCCCGATAAATTTCGAATCTCTATGTTATTTTTCTAAGATTGACTAGAAATTAAGTTAGAAATAATAATAATTCCTATGTAAGAACTTTTCGTCAGGGGGTGTGGGCGGGGATTTAAAAGACTCCCTCGGCACCGGGACGCGAACTTGTGGATATTTTTATATCATTTGTCTAGATATCAGGTTGCCGGGCAACGGCGGTGCAGTGCACACGCCTTAGCGCATTCGTCTACCTCGCCCACAAGAACTAGTTGTCTATCAGAATCAGTGGCCTAAAACGAAGCTGTAACTTTCCCCGTTCTCCGAGGCAGAATCGACCCCCAACTGCTTAAGTTTGATCCCTCCTTTTTTCTATGAATTTACAAAAAGGACAGGAAATAACAATGAATTCGTAATGAAAACAGGAGAAAACAAAACAATTAGATTTTAAAACAAATCATACTTAACTCGTCATGTAGTGTATTCGGTCAGGAAAGTAATGTAACATTCTGTTGCAGAATCTTTTTATAGTGTGATTATCTCGTTTTTGGAGTCCACCGTATCTGACCTCAGAAATTAGAAAAATAACAATTTTCAAAGTTCCTTAAACAATCTGGATCATTGTTAATTCGCATTGATTCTCAGTTTGAGTTAATTGAGTTGAGCGATAGAACTCAAAATACACCCTTGATCTCCTCAGGTTTCTCGTAGTAGTGGTAAGTGAGAAATGCAAAAAAAATATTGTTTTATGTAATCTTCCCGCCCCGGAGAGAAACGTGCATCATTCCTGATTTGGCTTATTACTTCTAGCTGAGCTCCTAACCAGTGTAAGGTTTAGCAGATGTGAAAATTAATGAATCAGGATGTGAAATGTGGATAGATGTGTCCCCTAATGGTCTTATGTAAATAGTTTATTGTATTTGTTTATAATGCATTAACGTTTCGGAGCTGTATCCCCATTTTTTAAAGCATCCTTATGTATTTAAATTGTATGCCAATCCAACAGATAAAATTATTATTTAGTCATATTAAAATAATTAAAACAATATGACACCAATATAAAAGAAGATGACAAATTATTTATGGAAGATCTTCTTTGTTCAATATATGAACATAATTTTAGGTTTCATACTATATTAAGAATGAAGATTACAGTCAACACATTTTTAACAGAAAATTTTCTTAAACATATTTTTAACTTACCTACTACTGCTGTTGTTTCATCAGGTTTTTAATTTTACCGATTTCATTTTAGGAGAAGAAAGCGGAAACCGGAACAAGTTTATTTACAGTATCTGACGCAGATTACAGTTGGATTATTTCATCTCAGAACGCACTTAAATCAAAGGAGTGTGCAAATGTTATCTTACTCGGCCCATTTGAGAAACAAAATGGATTTCTCGGTTTCGTTAACTGCATCAGAAAAGAATCTGAAGGCTAGAAAGCAAAGTAAGCATTGGCTTCCGTACAAATACTTTAGGATTTTTATTTATTCTATTACTAATATACTGTAGCTTGTTTCTATTACCATTCCTTTTGTAATTATATTATACTTCTCTTTGTCAATTAGTTAGTGCCTCGACTTTATATGTATCGAGTAATCATAGCGGATTTATTCCAAGGGCGCCCATTACTACATCTTCCTTGAATTATATATTTGTTTTATTAGTATTTATTTAGTAATAATATAAAGATGGTGAGGAGAGAACGAATAAAACATGTAAATGTACCATGTTAAAGAACTCATTGAAATGTACAATAATAATCATAGGATAATAGCTTATCAGTGATAAAATTTTAAATTTTAACGTTACATTTAAAGGAATGTTCATAATAAAATGTTTTTATTTAGTTTAAAGATGCGAGGTGCTATTATTATTGTATACGTTAAAATGATAAAAAAATGAAAAAATGCATTTTTACATTACAAATAGTACTAATTTACAATAATCTCTCTGTCTGGAATGGATTCTAATACCGGTGACGTGGCTGAGATAAGCGCTGGAATCCCTGAAAGCAGGAGTCTATAAACTACGGACCGAAAGTATCTATAAACGCCAAAGTTCCTTTAATAATAGGGTATAATTTAAAAAATATGAAATTTAGCAAATTACTCGCACTGGAGGTTACTTAAACATTTGTTACATGTTTTTTTACTTTCACTTACGTATATATGTAATATATAGTAAGGGTAAGTATTGCGATCGTGAAAATTTTTGAATCCGGGTTTTCAACGGAAATACACGTTTTGGGGTACACTGAGTCCAAATCACCAAGTCCCGAAAAATGTTCTGTGTGTCTGTGAGTATGTGAACACTCTAGCTCGAAAACGAAAAGTCGTACGAAACTGATATTGCGTATTTAAGATAGGTATATGCCTTAGATGCCGCTGTGGCCTTTTCATTAAAATCGGCTAACCGGAAGTAGCACATTATATCAACGCTGAAACATATTTTTACAATTTCATCAAAAAAGCTCTAATGATTTTTATTTAAACTCGGTGTATCATTGTGCAATTAAGTAGTCTTTAATATCATTTAGGCCTTATCCCCGTTGATGTCACATTACTGGGCTTAAATTCCCAATGTTCATATACGTCTTCCCTTAAAGTATCTTTAATATGGTTTATTTTAAAAAGTTAATCATTTCACATTATTCAGAGTAATGAAAAAATGCTAAATATAAATTTTGAAAGAATTTGATAATTTAATAAGGCTGAAAAAAATAAAAATGCAGAAAAACCTGGGTTGCTATTCACTGTAGTGGTGGGTTGCTATGTACCGATTTCAATGAAACTTTTCTTCATCATTTTATCGTTATCATTTTCTCGTCACCCTTTAAATGTATTTATATAACATACTAACTAAATGAAGCTGGAAAAAAAGTAACGAGGGATGGTAAAATTAAATTCCGACTAACTCAAAAAGTATACACTTTTTTGTGGGTATTGTGATAAGATGGATCAAAGGTATTTAAATTTCCTAAAAAATGAAAGAAGTTACATCGAAATCAAAGCACTATTAGTGGAGGTATTCCGATTTGAAAATATTTTTGGTTTATTATTACGTTGGTTTTTTAAAAGTTTGCCGAATTTCCTAAAAACAAACAAAAAAAAAAAAAAAAACCCGTTAAAATCGGACCATTAGGAGGAAAGGTATGGTATCAAGTTTTTTTGTAATATGATATGCTTCAAATGTTATATCCTTTGATTTGGTTTTTGAATTTTGAATGTGTTACATAGGTAATGCTATTTTTTTTAGCATATTACTAATGATTAAAAAAAAAAAAGCTTAGTCCAATAATTGGAATCAACTTTTATTTATTTTTCTTTGTAACCAGGAAGGTAATGTTACTTTAGATAACAAATAACTTTTGAAAGAATTTGATAATTGAATAAAGGAGAAAAAAATAAAAATGCTTATACAGATCGAACTTAAATCTCCGGAAATACAAGTCGGGAGGTATACTTATAATATATCGTTGGAAAGCTAGAATGTATAACGAGAATATAACGATCTGACCATGGCTTTATAATTTTTTTTAATTTGCTTGGTGAACTATCATTTCACGTAGATTGCCAGCTATGAATTATTTATGTTTTGAAGGGAAGACTTATATTTTGTGGCGTTAGAATGGCAGCGCCTCGGTCAGGAAGGATAAACGCTGTTTAGCTGCTATATCCACGGATTAACGAACTCTTACAACAGTGGAGACTCTTACAAGACTTAGAAATTTACTTTTGTAAATTATAAAATATAAAGTTACATTGATATAATATTATTGATACTTCTTACAAATTACGCTTGTGAGGCCTAAACTAATGTTACATGTCTGACTTCTAAACTTGGAATGGTCTGTAGGATATTTTGGAGCTCAATATATAGGAAATTATAAAGGAGGGGATGGCTATTATTTAACTATTCCCATGGGAAAGCTGGTTTTTTGTTAAGTAACAAGAAGAGTAATAATGCACGAAGCATGTGCTAACTATAAACTTTTAGGACGAGTAAGGGCCTTTACATTGAGGATGTTAGTTTTTGGCTCAAGATACAAAAGCAGGTATCTTTTCTCTGACACTATGGGCAATCATGTTGTAGCCATAAAGTGTAGGAGGATGGTATGAATGACAGAATGACAGCATAAATCTATCAATGGTTAAAGCAGGTCAATTCATCCATGTCAATGGGAGGAAATAACTCTTTGAGACAAAGGAAGTAACAATATTAGTAATAATAAATAAAGAAAAAATAGTAATAATAACTATAGCTATTTAACTCACGGGCTCATTTCCAACGATTCCCACGTGGATTGGCATGTTTAAATAAAGTATACCGATTTTCCTAGAGTTTCTAGCATATTTAAATATTTGTGAATTTTTAAGATTGTTGGATGTTTCGGGTATAGATTATTTATTAATTTTAGAGATCTTAAAGGGTCAGTTATTATTGTAATGTTTTGGGGAGTTATCCTCATAGAAAAGTGAGGGGTTGAGGCTAATGCATTAAGTTCGGCTGTATGTATACTGCACAGGTTATAGAGTTTTATTTTGTGGTTCAAATTATGGGTGACAAAAGAAGACGCCGTGGGTTCGTCCGATTTAGATACATCAATATAGATCAAATACGGTTATGATATTTTTTAAGGAAACGTGAAAATTTTGTTTTATACTCAGTAGGAGAAGGTTTAGATTTCTGTAACTGCGACTTAAAATAATCCTAAGGCTTAGGATTATATCAGGCCGTTTGTTAATCCAAGGAGGGTCGTGGATTTCTCGTTTGATTAAAGGTATTCCTTTGAGAAAGGCAGTAGCTGGACCAATTATCTCTGATAACAGGAGCGTTGATTTCGATTTTTTTTTTTCAAAAGCTTTAGAAATTTTGGTTTAAATATGTATCTATGTGTAGGATGGTCTGGTTGAGGAAGAATTTTAGTTATGTAATTTACAGCTAGTTTTTTTTATTCTAAATAAAAGCGGGGGTACTCCTGCTTCAGAACTGAGAACGGGGATGGTTCGAAATGCGCAAGTCGCTGTTTGAATACCGATATGATGCATAGCATCCATTCTACTTAAGACACGGTAACGAGCCAAACCTGTATACCCAGCTTAGAGCACCCATAATCTAGCTTAGAGCATATTAAACATGATAAAGCTTTATGAGCAGGGTTTATCTGTAATAAAGTAATAAAGCTGGGGATCTCCCAGGAGGTGCTACTAAAATATCCTAGTGTATTAAATGTTTTTGTGGAAGTAGATTTCAATGTTAAAATGTTCGACCCCCATGTAAATGTTCGGGTGAATGTCATATACGGAATCAAGGTTTTGCCCAGATAGAGTTGGGAAGAGGAGGGGTGTTTCCCTTTCTACTGAAAAGGAGGCATTTAATTTTTCTGAAAAACTAAAACTAAAGGACACAACCATGAGGGTTAAAGGACTAAAGGACTAAAAAACTAAACTTGTGAGGAATATAGGACGATAACTGTTTGGGAACCGTTTGTCTTTTCCGTTTTTCAGAATAGGGATTATCGCCCAGTCGCGCCAGGTAGTTGAGAAGTGTCCAGCTGACCAGATATGATTGTCACTTGACCATTCCAAAGTGTCATTTAGTAAGTTTTTAATCACGTCATAATGAATGTTGTCAGGACCAGGTTTGTCCCTTTATCGGTATTTAGGGTGACTTTTAATTCCCAGTTTTGCAGAATAGGGATTATCACCCAGTAGCACCAGGTACTTGCTAAGTGTCCAGTTGATTAGATATGATTGTAATAATCCAGTATCCATTTTAATGCGTCAATAGGTAGGTT
Source organism: Nezara viridula (assembly GCA_928085145.1). Taxonomy (NCBI): domain Eukaryota; kingdom Metazoa; phylum Arthropoda; class Insecta; order Hemiptera; family Pentatomidae; genus Nezara; species Nezara viridula. The sequence continues at coordinate 166,638,654 of OV725078.1, read as the reverse complement.
TTTAATCACGCCATAATGAATGTTGTCAGGACCAGGTGTTGTCCCTTTAACGGTATTTAGGGTGGCTTTTAATTCCCACATTAAAAAGGATTGGTCATAAAATGGGGTCTCATCACTTATTACATTGCCAAACTCCATTTCATCAGGGTCAGAACTATTTATTCCTGAATTATAAATTTTCTTTAAAAATTGGCAAATTGATTTGAAACCAGCAAGAGATTGTCTGATAATTGACCGTTGGCTGAAATAGTATAACGGGAAGGAGAGGACGTTTTTGAAAGTTTGTGAACTTTGTGCCATACGTCGGCTCATGTTACTGAAACATTTAGAGCTCACAAACTTTTCCCATGACTCGGACTTGCATTGATTGAACATTTTCCTGCATATAGCTCGCTGCTTGTTAAATGCTATTAGGTTCTCAGACGTCATGGATTTCTGAAAATTTTTATAGGCTCGACGTCGATCTTTTATTGCTTTTTTACAAACATCATTAAACCAAGAAACAAGTGGTATTCTTTGTACACCTGATGTCATTGGTAGCAATGCCTTATACCATTGTATGATTATATTTGTAATATTTCACAACCTGCTTCAGTATTCATTTCTGGTAGAGAGAGTTGAGGCGTTGTCTCTAAAGAAGTAAAAAGAGGCAAATCAGCTCTGTTAAGTATTCATGTCGGTTTTACGCGGGTAGAGTATATATTTATAAATTTAATTTGATTTCTAAAGCGAAAAGTGATTGCTACAATATAAATCAGGAAGAACTGTCCAGTCAACAGTACTGTCAAATGCGTCATCTCTCCACATGTTTCTACGAGTGAAACAGTGTCGTCGTCTATCCAACAGCCCTCGAATCGATGCGGCTTGTTGTGGGTAACATGGAGAGGACGAACGAAAAAACTATGTATTTTATTAACGATCACCATAATCCATCCGAATCTGCGACGGATTTAAACGGAGCCCGGTGGATGGAAGAATGTGGACATCGATTGGTGGTATCGCCATCGAACCTTCGGGCTCGCTAAGCCTTATTATTATTACTTTCTCCACATTTTACGCAACGAATTTTCTGTTTCGATGACTCAAGTTACTGGTCTAAGATTCTTTACATCAGCCGCCATTTTTATACGTAGCAAGAACCGAGTGGCAGACAGATTTTTTAACATAAATAAATATTTGCAAAAAATGCTTTTAAAGGTTTAATCAAATAATGTTGATTTTTTCTCACATAATCTCGAACTAAAATGAATATTCCAGGACTCTTCAAGCATGAAAGATTAAATTATACCGAATTTCTTGACCATCGATTTATTGCTCTCTTCTCCAATACCGTGGTGTTTTATTTCCCTTTTATGATTCAGAGCGATTAGCAAATATGCAGCTGCCACGACTATTTGTAATGACATGATAGACCAAACTGAAGTTGCCTGAATGGAACCGCTTTAGTCGCATGCTACACAAGTGCATGACGACAAAACGCATACGATGTTGAAGAAAAAATTCCACATGCGACATCAATTGAATTTTGTGGCACATAGTCGGACGGCTACAATAGGCAACACTAGAAAACAAGTATCAAGCTACATGTCGTTCAGTGTTGCCTCTGTGTAATTCCGCCTTTAGACAAGCCTCAAACATTATCCAACTGGTTCATTTCTGTTAAATATTGCTATTATACATATGATGATATTATGATTTATTTTAATTAGTAGGAATATTTGCCCAAAAATAGATTAACTACTTGATCAACAGGACCAAGTAACGTTGAAACTAATTTTGAAAGCGCAGTTCCCAACCAACAAGTTAATTGATAGACCAATGTTACACACATATATTTATATATGTGTATATATATATATCTATATATATGTGTATATATTTATATATGTGTATATATATATAAATATATATATATATATATATATATATATATATATATATATATATATATATATATATATATAGATAGATAGATAGATAGATAGAAAGTAAACTTTATTCTGGGACAAGGTCCCTTATGAATAACAGATATGAACAAAAAAATTAAAACTACATCTGGCCAAAAATTACATTAATCAATATTAAAGAATATATACAGTATCTTCAGTGAAATTAAATTAAAACAAGTAAAAATAAAATAAAATTTTGAGAAAAAACGAAATAAAAAAAACAACATTATTTAAATGAAAATAAAAATAAAATAAAATAAGCATGGGTTGATTTTTAAAATTAAGACTCAATAAATTTTATCAACCATTCACCTCAGTCAAAATCTGTTTCACAATATTTATTTTATTGTATAACGTCATTTTGGGATGTGAGAAGGAATTGGTAAAGATGATATTTAAATGAGGACAAGGAAGAGGCATGACGGATTTCAGATGGCAAGGAATTCCAGAAGGCTGTGGATCGGGAAATAAAGGAATATTCAAACGTCTTAGTTCTATGGGAAGGGATATAAAGGTCGGAAACACGGGATCTTGTTTTCTGGGAGTGGACCACGGGTTTAAACTGTAGGAGACTGTAGATGTAAGAAGGGTGTCTGGTGTTGATTGTTTGGAATAGGAAAGATCCGAGGAAATATTGTCTGCGGAAAGAAGGGAAGAGCCACTTTAACTCGTCGTAAAGGTGGGACACATGAGATCGCTTTGATGTACCGAAGACAAATCTTAAGCACGTATTCATGAGTCGCTTCAATCTATCCTCGAGTACCATCGGGATGCCTCCGTACACCACACAGCCGTAGTCAAAGTGGGGGAAAATGAGAGAGGATACAAGGAGCTTGGGGATGGGTTGTGGGAGTAGGTGGCGGGAGCGATGAAATAGCTTAAGGGTACCTATTGACTTACGGGAGATGAGGGCAATATGAGGTTTCCAGGAGAGGTTTTCGTCTATGGTGATTCCTAGGTTTTTAACGGATGAACAGAATGTGACAGGATGATCGTTGATGACTAAAGGAGGAAGGAAGGAGATGGATTTAAGAATAGGACTGGAACCTATAATAATGGTCTGAGTTTTCATCGCATTTAGATTTAAATTATTCAGACTTGCCCAGGCACTGATCCTATCTAGGTCAGCCTGAATATTGGCGAACGCAACTAGTAGCTCAGAAGGATGAAAGGAAAAATATATTTGGGTGTCATCAGCGTATAAATGATGTGAACAGTGGTAGATGGATTTGGAAACATCATTTATGTAGGAATTGAAAAGGAGAGGGGAAATGATCGAACCCTGGGCCACTCCAGAGGACAGTGTAAGAAAGGAAGATAGGGTTTGGTTTGGAATGCTGACTGCTTGAGTTCTGTCGGATAGGAAAGACTGCAACCAGAGGATAGTGCTGTTGGAGAAGGATAGAGATTTTAATTTAGTATAGAGTATAGAGTGGTCTAAGGAGTCAAAAGCTTTGGAAAAGTCGAGAAGTATTAACACAGTTAACATTTTTTCGTCCATTGCGGTATGTAAGTCATTGGTAATTTTTAGTAGGGCGGATTGTGTGGAGAAGCCAGGTCTGAAACCAGATTGGAGAGGATCGAGTAGTTTTGAGTTTTCAAGGAATTTAGAGATTTGGGATTGAGCTATTCTTTCCAGAGGTTTAGAAAGGTTAGAAAGAATGGAGATTGGGCGGTAGTGTTTAGGAGAGGTAGGATTGGGAATTTTGTTGATAGGTCTGACTAATGCTTTTTTCCAAGCAGTTGGAAAAACTGAGTTCTGGAGGGAAAAATTATAGATGAAAAGGAGAACTGGAACAACTTCAGGAAGGCATAATTTTAACAGTTTGACTGGTATCCCATCAAGTCCGATGGAGTTTGTGTGTGATTTCATTATAGAGGAAATAAGGTCGGTCGGTGAAATGTTGGAGAAATAGAAATTATCACTGTTAAATGAGGGTGATAAGGAAAACTGGTGAGAGGTGGGTGACCTGTTGCTGGTGGTGGAAGATATAAAGTAGGAATTTAGTTCATCGGGTGATACCGGGTAGGACGGTGAGGAAGAGGATTTACAAAGAGAGAGTTTACGAAGGGTTAGCCATATTGATTTAGAATCAGGAGAAGAAGATATATATATATATATATATATATATTATATTATATAAATATATTATATAAATTAGAAAGAATTTCTTGCACAGAAGCTCACCAACCTTGTAGTACACTAGGTGGATAGCGTTATGAGCTAAATGCTGTTCATATGATTCTTCACCAGAATTTTTGAATTCTAGAAGAGAGCGAGCCGTTCGAAGAAGGCTACATCACACAATGTCCGTTTTAGTGGTGTATGTTTGATTCTTACCTAGGTCAATATACATATACACACATATGTGTGTGCTTCTCGGTGGTCACTAAATCGCTCCCAGTCAGGTTAATACGGAGTTGTAATCATTAAAGAGCGTTTTTAGGATTTTTTTGTTTTGTTTTTATTACGTAGCTGAAGTCATAGCGTATTTGAGAAAAATGCCGAAAGCCCAATTGCGAATTAGCTCCTCCATCAGTAAGGAATAACCCCTTAAGGAAAATACCTAAAAGCGTTCAGTACACGATTCCATGTTTTGCTGACAGATTTCCAGCCCATCGCACGTCATAAAAATAATTAACATTATTTAATTTTATTTTTTTTAAATATTTTGTTTTTTTTGGATAGAAGGTATTGTATGGTTTTATAGAAAGTGGAAAGATTAAGAAATGAAATACTATTTAGATCCACTCTGGAACTGGAACAGTCGTCCAAGCCGCGATATATGTAGCATTGTGCAAAGGCTGCACAGTTGGCACTCAAGAGAAAGTAGATTTTATAAAAAAACATTTTCCTTACGTAGAAGCATTAGAATCTCTTATCTGGTTAGATATGTATAAGTGCTATGTATTATATTTCTTATTTTATTTAAATTTAAAACTCATATTTAATGTTTTCAGATAAAGGAAAACCACATAGGAAATTCAAGGGACACGTCCTTTGAACAAATAATCATGATAAAATCCAATGAAAGAGGAGTAGATATTGATCTAAACTCGTTAGCAGAAGAGAAGTTGTTGACATCTGTTCGATATTTAGCTAAATCTGGCCAATTTTTGGAAATAGTGAAATCTCACTTATCTATAAATAATCCATTAGGTAAGATACCAGATGATGATCCATTGGTATAAGTGTGTACTTTATTCAAAATTACATAGATATTCGGTGCAACAAACAGCTAGGGGGTCTAGGTCTCCTGGATCAGCCACCGCCAGACAGCTCTGTCTGATCGGGAGGGCTCCATCGAAGTATGGAATGGGTGGTGGGCTGCTTGCCAGAAGAGCTCAACTTTAAGAAAGTTCTTTCCCACAGTTCACTCGAGATTAAAAGCTAAATGGATTTTCCCCGACTACTGGTTCCATCAGATCCAGACAGGACATGCAAGGTTCCAGAGAAAACTGCAGGCACATGGGAAGAATATTGATTACCGGTGTCCCACTTGTGCAGTCCCCGTCAACGGCAGAACACGTTGTGGTATCCTGTGCTGACATGGAAGGACACTGTGCCAGGTTGTCGAGAAAGACGGGTATCTTCGCCATCGCCGAAACGGACTTCCTCCGTCCAATGGAAAAGACGAACTTCAGAAAATTTGTCTATGGGTGAAAGGAAGTGGTGTGGCCTTCGCACTTTACTCTTGGTAAGGCCTCACCACCTGATATCGGCGAGTCACGTGAGAATGAGGCACAAGAAGAAGATATGCAAGGACCGGACAGATGCGGCGAGCCAAGAGGGCTGGACTTTAACGAGGACGGATGCAGAGTAGGCTGTTAAAGAGTGCCAGGAGGGCTGGTCATGCGATCTGGCAGAGGATAAAGTGCTGCTCCATCACTAAGGTGCACATCCGTGGACCGAGCAGAAACACAGTTGAACCTAATATATTGTTTCCTTTAATTAAACTATCCTTTAATATTGTAAAATAAGAATTTGTGAATAAAGTATTTTATTGGCAGTAGTGGGCTTACGTATACCTAACGTATACCCACTACTGGCGAAACCCCATATGCTAGGAATAGCGGCTAGAGTACAAAAAAAAAAAATCTCTGGAAAAATAGTCTAGATTTATTGGCTTTTAAAAAGTTTTCTTTCTCCTTGAACTTTTGATTTTCCCAAGCTCTCTTATTTTTCTTATGTATATCCTTCTTCTCTCACTATATATCTGAGCTCAATAGCGGATCCAGAATTTAATTTCGGAGGGAGCTTTAACCCAAAAGATTTTTTTTTGTATGTATATATTACGATAATTACTTCGGAAGAATGAAAGAAACTAAGTATGAAATTGTGTTTAAGTGATTCTTTTGAGCCATATTAAATGTAATCAAACGAACAATAATACTTTTAGAGATGATATTTTTTTGAAAAAAACATAGTTATATTTTACCATGGGAGAGGGGGTGGGGGGCTTCAGACCGAAATTCCCTCACACTAGATCTACCTGTGTCTGAGCTAAACTTTTTGTGTGGCGTTGCAATATTTTCATGTAAGCCACATTCTTACAAGCTGTTACCTGGAGACAATCTTCATCGAACCATGGTGATCGTGTGAGCCTCTGTTCATAGCCTAAGTTTCTCTCAGTCGCTGCATTAAGAGCCTTAGAACATTTTTTCTATTCTCCTTGAATGCTATCAGCAGATGTGTTCATCCTTTTAACAAATTCTTCCTAGAAGGTATTCGTATATGTAGAGCCACCGTGTTAGTTTTTGGCGCCTGGGGCGAAATTATATCAGGCGCCCTCTCACACCCCTCGAACTCGGCCAGTAGTATATTGTCTTATGTTTAAGGATTTTATTTATTGAAATTGATTATACTTTTGTACTTCCGTTCAATGTAGAAAAATTTCTTGCCAGTTTTAGTGGTAATTTATCTAATAACAGCATGTGGAGCTGAAGTTAGAAATAATTATTCCGCTAGTAGTGAACAATGATCTAAGTAAAGATGAAAAGGAATAAATGAAAAAGTGAATAGCGGACAGAAATAAATGTTTCAAAAGCATTATGCATTTTTTATATTTTTGTATCTGATTCGAGGCGCAGACCAGGCCGCGGTGCCCCGGTCGCCCTGCCCACGGCCCTCCTGATATGTATTACACACCTCCGCCTCCTTCAGCTTATCAATATTATATCTTCTTACAGAGTGATTTTTAGAGAATCTGCTAACGGATATCCTTGCTCTAATTTTGGCTATGCTTAAATAATGATCCGTATCCATGTTCACCCACCTGAAAGATCTAACATTCGTCAGATTGGATTTATGGCGAGAATCGATTAAGCGGTGATCTATTCGATTGACTACAAGGCCGTTGGTTGATGTCCAAGTTGTTTTGTGGAACTTCTTTCCTGGAACAAGTATGCTCCCTAGGGTCAGTCCATAGTTTGTAGCAAAACTTAGAATTTCGAAACTCATAATTTTTTTTAAATTCAATATTACATAAAGCTTGTATTTTTAATTTTAAATAAATGGTTGTATTCAATGATAAACATTAACTTGAGTAGCCACTCGTGTATAAAATAATATTTTGACTAAAAAATTATGTAAATGAGGAAAATATGCAACGAATGAAACATTACAATTCACGATAAATTATAAAAGACTAGGTAATTACATTGCAAGGGAACAATCTTAGACTACTTCAAGATAAATAAAACATTTAGCACAAAATGATTACTAGTTTAGAATATTCTCTCTAGTCTTATTTGAAGATTTAACGATTCTCCAACAACTAGAAGCTAAGAATGTACTTTGGTTTATATTAAATCATAATGACTGTTACATAATTGCAACATTGACCTACTTCATATTATCTATCGCTTTATATTCCAGACACAACATCCAGACCATCTGGCCAGTTACAGAACAGTAAAGATAAAAAGGCTCTTGTGAGTCCGAAGTAATTGGCAGGAGTGTGATCCTAATCGTTTAGAATATTGGGGTCCCCTTAAAACAAAACTTATTCGACTTAGGGCTTTTGCCAAAATACTTAACAAATATGACATAGCACCACAAGTGATATTATGAGATTTTTTATAAATGTCTGAACAGCTAATTAGATGAAAATATTACAAAACTAGATAAATAAATTTGATATGAATATTATTTCTCGTTAATTTTTTTTATTTATTATTTAGCTATGTGATAAATTTTTTATAAGAGTGTTTCTTTTTTAATTTGACGTTCTTGTCACTAAAAATATATACAAAATAAAATACGGTAATAAAAAAATATATCAGCTCGTAAAACTTTTTCGAAACATCGTTCGTTTCAATTTTTTTTATATTTTGAATTTTAAGCCCATTGCCTATCTTAACATATAGAAATGCCAACGATTTCTCACATATTAAGTATACAATAAATCCGCTTATGCCACACTAAAGAAAGAATATTGTTCCCAAACAATATTTCCGTTGACTTGTAAATGTTATGGCTTACTTAGTTTCCTAATCAAAGAACTTTACGTTTGACTAATAAATTATTCTCGTTCTTTTAAAAATTATTATAAAAAAAAATGTAAAATGGGTTTCGAAAATCGATGGCCAAATGTTCGTTTTAGAAGTTAAGACACTCATGTTTTTAGACTGAAAAAAAATGTGAAAAAATGAAAGCATGTATGAGATGGCTTTTAAATTAAATAATTATATGGTAGTTTGGAATTTAGATTAACAGGTTTAATTCTTTTCACAGGTGGGGTAACATTTTTCGAGCAAACGATTTAGCAATATGACAATGCAAACTAGCGCAAGGGTTTTAAAAATATTTAATAAGATGAAATCATTTGAATTAAAATGGGGCTCTTGTGCCATGTCATCTATCGGAACAATGGGAGCAGTTATAATAATTTCCGGTCGGTTATAATTGAATGATAATAATTTATTCTAAAGGTTTGATATATAAGCTATGCCCATTAGATTTTGTACTTAGTCCCCTATCCCCGCGGTTTATCAGGATAAATCCAGCTAAAATGGTAAGAGTAAGTAATCTTTATAATAGCCAGTCATCACTATAGTATAAATAATAAGTGTCAGAGATAATGCATTCTTTAATATATAGCACAATCAGACATAAAGAACTAATGTTGAAATAAATCAATTAATATAAAAAAATGAATATAAATTATGGGCCATTTTTTTTTAAATGCATCATCGATTTAAATTAAACAATATTTATACAGTTTGATTACTAGATCCTATGCATTATTAAATTTTCAACTACTTTAGGAAGACATTCTTTAGAAAATAATATACATATATACAATTACCCATTAAATGTCTAGTATATTTGATCAAGTTTTTCAGCAGACATTAGCTATATCAATAAAACTATATTTTCATACCACATTTTTCGTAAAGTTTCAAGTGATTATGAATACATAAGATAGATGTACAATTTTTAAGATACTAGGTAATAGTTATAAAACCAAGATGACTGTAATTATATCATAATAATATTTAAGAGTAATTAAAATGTGTAGTGATTAACAAAAGATATAATGGAAATTAATCCAGAACGGCATTCAAAACTTCAGTTGCAAAAGGGTTTTATGGATTCTATAGGTATGTTGGTAATTAACAGAACTACTACTCTTTAAACACTTTATATTTATGCAGAAATGCACATGTTATACCACAGTTAATAGGTAATAGTTATGAACAGTTCTCTGAAAGGATAAAAGGATTCAGTTTTGGTAGCTTTTTACGTTATACAGCACTCAATGTTGCCTGCTTCCTACATTATACATCTCTCAGTGTTGCCAGATTCCTACATTATACATCTCTCAGTGTTGCCATATTCCTACGTTATACAGCACTCACTGCTACTTGCTTCCGACAACCCAAAGGGATCGGCCATGGAGTTATGGGTAACCTGTCGCTGCACTATGGGAACCCTCGTTTGCAGTAACATAAGATTGTGTGACCTCTTGCTACTTGTATGTGCTCCCAAAAGCAGTGTATCTTTAAAAAGAGACTACATCGTGAAATTAAAGATATTCACGCGATAAAGTACAAACAACCAACAAATTCCAGGAATTTAATAAAGCACGTTAAATCTAGCAATATTTTTTATATCAGTAACTTGTTTTAATTGTTGCTAAATGTAGAAAGTCTGTAATTTATATTCACCTCGTTAGTCTACAGTATGTGTTTTGAATAAAATATTTCCTTGTTTTCAAAATTTGTGTAAAATTTTAAATTAATTTGACCCAGGTTCGTTTATTATAACAAGGCTCACACTGCTTGGGCTTCCTCCTTCCCTTTAATACTATTTGATATGATCCAAATGGTAAGATCCGGCAAGTTAATTTTCACCTTCCTCCGTTACTTTTATCACAGATCATCCCTCGTTAAATATCAAAAATAAATTTTAAAAAAGATAATAATTTAATATAAAATATTCCAGCTTGAGCTCGATGGCTAATCAGATATCCATCATTCAGCAATAAATTTCTATCAGTATTTAATTTTATTAAATCAATTATTATACAGTTTTCTTATCGAAATTAGAAGGGTTCCTTTATTTTAAACTATATATAGAAAATATATGTATACAATACATTTAATATTGTGTAAAAATCAAATAACTTATAATATTCGTTTGTGAATTAACTTAGTTTCATAGTAGGTATATATATACAGGGTATCCTATAAGTAGAGGAAAATATTTAAAAGGTAGATAGTAGGCATCAAGATCTACAAAAAAGTTCATATAAACATTTGTCCAATTTCCAGCAGAAAAGTAGGAAATTTAAGATTTGTGCTTTTTTAAGGGAGTCACATGTTTTGTTGAATGGGAAGCGTTAACTTAAAAAATATTTCATTCAAGTAACTAAACATTGCTGCATAGTAAACTAGACAAAATTTACTTTAATTAAAAGTAGAGTATGTCATTGTTAAAACTATTTCAATAGGACTACGGGCGGACAAACATATTTAAATTCTCTTAATAAAAAATTCATCAATTATTCCTGATTATTTTTTTATCACCCTTCAACTGTACTACATTTACCCCACTTTTAGAAATACTTCCTTCTTTAATAAGCTTTAAGTACTTATTAATTAAGTTGAAGTTTACTAGGAAAAATTTTGAGATTTGCCTCAAGTTGTTTAAAGAAATTATGTAATTTTCTATCAAGCCGCCTAAAAGTAATTATGTTTTCAGTAAAAATTACTACAATTAACTGATGAAAAGCTTTTATTTCCTGTTTTTTCGTGATATGAGATGTATTGTAATAAACTACCTGCCTAAAAACACATTTTATTTATAAATATAAACAAATTAAAAATAATTTTTTTTCATATAAGTTGGTAATGAAATTGTGTTTTCTCCCATATTTCTGTCAAGGAAGTTTTCATAAGCGACAAACTTATGTTGTGACAAAAAGTCGGGCCCAGAGGGCCCAATCTCAAATTCGATATCATTTTCATAAAAAGCGCCCCCCAAAACATAAGAGTCGACCCTGATATCGATTTAATGCAAAAAGTAAAAAAAAGTTGAGGCCCGGGGGTCCTAATCTCAAATCCAACATCATTTGTATAAAAAGCGCCCCCAAAACCTAATAGTTGTGCCTGATGTCGATATAATCCGAAAAGTTAAAAAAAGTCGGGACCCTGGGGCACTATCTCAAATCGGACATCGTTATCATAAAAGTCAAGTGGTGTAGAAAAAAAAAAAATGGTGCCCAAAGTTGATTAAATCCAAATTTTTTAATAATTCTTTATTTTATCGATTTACATTAACATCGATACTATATTAAAAAACTATACTTCCATACTCTGTAATTTGTATTTTTTACTCAGGGTAAAATTTTGCCTATCTCTAATCTGTAGTATACTCGAAGGATGATGAAAAAACCCCCAAAAACTTGGATTTTCTACTTTCCTGCTGAAAATGGCCCATTATTTCAATAAAGTTTTTTTGTAGCCCATGAGGTCTACTATCCCTCCTATAAAAATTTTCCTCTATTTACGGGACATCCTGTATATTTTAATATAAAATTAATAGTATATGTAATTACAGACTTGTTTAATAACATAATTATATTAGCAGTTTACGGATAATAAGTCTTCATTGGATCGACCTAATCGTAGATGAGAGAATTCTATCAGATCCAACTGAGTGATTTTGGTTTGATAAATCGTGAAGTAGGTACTGTATCGAACCTTAGGACTCTCTAAGTATTGTTATGATGATAATAATAATAATGCTTTATTTATTCTGGGACGAGTCCCTTTAGAATAATATAAAAAGACAATAATATGGGCTAAGGAGCCTTAGAGATACATAAACAAAAATATAGAGTAATTAAATAGTCAAAATAAAAAAAATAATAGAAAAAATTATAAGTTACTTACTAATTTAGATCAGTTAAAAATAAAAAACAAAAAATTGAAAATAAACATGAAGTAAAAATAATGAAGAACGCTCTAATAATTTATATACATATTTACAGTAGTAACTATTTACAATTTTACTTTTCTATACTATTACAATAGTAGGAAGGAATAATTGGGTAGGGAATCTGGGAGTAAGGGATAAAAGGTTTTAACTAGGTTCGGGTATTGCTATTATGTGGTAAAAATTATCAAGGAAATGTTCCTGAAATTCATTCTAGTGTGCAGTAAGAGATTGTGCATTGATGTGACAGGAATTCAGGATATTAGTCATGACTGGAGAGTTGAGAAGTAGGATTTTGGAAAAAAAAAAAAATGATCAAGGATGGAGGATAGGATATAGCATTTTTTAAGCACAATGTCAAGTTTATAAATATAAAAAAACAATGCTTACATAAAATAAACTTTGAGATGAAACAAATAAATTTTCGGTGTTTCGAAATAAATATTCAGTTAAAATTAATTTATAACATAAGAAAATATAAATTTCTCCTTGGTCTAGATAAATTGATAAAAATTGGCAAGGAATCGAATAAAGTTCTAAATAATTTATACAAAAATAAAAGAAGCTTAAAATTAAAATAATAATATTTCTGATGAGTAAAAATTGATACAAAAATAAAAAAAACAAGAGAAGCTACATTTATAAAAAAATAAAGAAAGCTGGAAATGAAAAAAATATAATAAATATATTTCTAGCGAGAGAAAGTAAATTAATTGCAAGCTGAAGGTAACTTATATACAAAGTTCAGCTGAAAACGTCCAGATCACTTGGTTTTTCTATAATTACTACTGGACCTCCATCTGATTGTCTGCAACGAATTTTACCCCACTGAACCAGACGTATCTTATTTTTGCCGTCACCCTCTTCTGCCTGGCTAACCAATAAAGGTGTTTATTGGTGGGCGTCATGGCTTCACTCACGTAGACGCGGTGCGAGTCGTTCTCTCCCAGCCTAGATGGCGTGTAGAGAAATCTCTCTTCGCTCTTCGTTGCCGCAGCTCTCTCACCGCTTGTCTGACAAATCTGACTATAATTGGGCCTGGAGTCCCTTCTTGCTTGGGTCTTAGTCTCACGGCGTGAACTTGACTCCCAGACTCGCTCCGACGCTAAGAATCGTGTCAGTTACGGTTTCGCCGGCCTTCTCCGGAATTCCTCTGATTTCAATTGTGTTTTTCAGTTGAAACTGTTCTGTGGAATTCAGGCGGCTTTCCAGCTCGGATATTTTTGATTTTAATGTGTTATTTTCCTTGGTTAATTTTTCAGTATGGGTTTTTTGCTCTTCCAGGAGTGTTTCAATTTTTAACAATCGCTCCATATTCTCGAAAGATAGTTCCGATTGCTTCTGGAGGGTTTCTTTTATTTCCTTTAGTTCGTCTAAACCCTGAAGCTTGGACTTCAATTCCCTTACTTCCTCGGCCAGAGTCCTCAGTAGGTCTATCATAGTATTAGGCTCAGTGGCTGGCAATGTACGCGACCGTGTTTCGCAATCGGTGCACTTCCATTTTTTACTGGCTTCTTTTAGGCCTTCTGAGTCTGTCAAATCAATTTTCGTGCATTTAGCATGAAATATGTGTTGAATTTGGACAACTTTTGAGGGATAAGGTCTAGGACAAATGGCATATTAAGATCATGGCTAATATTTTTGGATAACTATGTGGTGGAAGTTTCAAAATTTTTACAATATAATCAAAATGGAGTTTAATTATGAAGATAAATAACGGAGCTATTTTAGTCCCAAAGTGAATGAAGTGTGTTGGAGTATATTTTGGTAATTTAAATATTTTTTTAAGAAAGAATCTTAGTAGTCTATCCACGGCTTCATAACTTACCCCACCCCAGATTTGTGCTCCATAGCACATCACTGCCCTACTAACGGAATTAAATACTTGTAATTTTTTGGATAGAGCTATGTCTTTGTTTTCGATAAACTGGTACTACATCAAATTCAAAACCACCTTGGCTTTCTCCAGTTTTTCTGCCAGATGTTTGGACATTGAGAGAGTAGGCTTGAGAATTATTCCTAAGTATTTGTACTGTTGTACTATGTCTATACTTTTGTAGCCCATGAACCATTTTTCTTTACGTGATGGCTTACCGCCATTGCGAAAGACCATTATTTTAGATTTTTCGAGATTTATTCTCAGTACGGTATTACAGTATTCGTCTAGAGAATTTATATTACTCTGTAATATATGGATGTGATGATAAGATATGGATACTGGATGTGAAGATAGCAGAACAATATCATCTGCAAAAGCCAGATATTTAATTTTACAATTTTCCTCTACACAAATACTACCATCTAAATTATCATCCAAATCATTTATATATAATGAAAATAGAAACCGACTAAGCAAACAACCTTGTCTTACACCCGATTCCATACTAAATGGTTTAGTCAAACCATCCAAACCCCAAACTGAAGCATTAGTATCGCTAAGCAAACTTTTAATTGAATTAATTAATTTAGATGAAAATCCTAGCTGATATAATTTATAAATTAGACTATAACGATCCACACTATCAAATGCTGTAGAAAAATCTACAAAAAACGCATACACTTTTTCCCTTTTCTTTTGTAATTTTAATTTAATTAGACTCATTAATGTGAATATGTTATCGATTGTTGAATATTTTTTTCTAAAATCAGCCTGAGCTTCTTTAATTATATTGTTTTCATCATCCAGTCAGACATCAAGCCAAAATCAACCCCGTATATAACTTGGCAATTGCATTAATGAAGGAAATTCCCCTGGATTAGAAGCCAAATTTTTATCCCCTTTTTTATATAATGGAAAAATAATGGATTTTTTAAATGTTAAAGGGACATAGCCCATTTTAAAAATTCTATTAAATGTAGCCAATAAAATGTTTAAAAAGAGAATCGGGAGCATACTTGTAAAATTCATAAGGGATCTATCACTTCCTGGTGCCTTGTTATTTTTGGAGTTACCCAAAACAGCTTTCAACTCACCAAGAGAGAAGGGTCTATCTAAAATAGCACTATTAATATCCGGTTCAAACGAATAAAATTCTGTTTGAAATTAACGGAGGGTTGTATAGAGTTTTAAAGTGCATAAACCAATCTTGTAATGATATATTACCTACAGACCAGTAATTACTTTTTCTAAATACTTTTACAAATTCCCAAAACTCTTTACTGTTATTAACCATATTCAGACGGACACAATCTATATAATATTGCTTCTTTCTTGATAAACATAGACTTTTATAATTACTATTTTAATTTAAATACTGTAATTTATTGTGAGGGGACGAAGTTTTTCTAAATAACTTTAAACTTATAAACGACATCTTCCTAGCCTAGAAACACTCCTTATCAAACCATGGATATTTACTTTCATATACTGACCTTGGATAAGGATTATAATTATCAAATCTTCCACTGAATGCTCATTTACAGATAAACGGTTAACTAAACCATCCACCCTAGCCTGATAAATTAACTCATTTTGTTTCAACCAATTAATTTTTGGGCGAATTGGTAAAGTAGACTGTTCAAATACCTTATTTTTAATTTTGAAAGAGGTAATAATCAGTCTGGTCAGAGACAGCCATCAGTTAACATCCTCTGTATTATCACGTGTTTTATTTCGTTTAAGTTGCGTTGATTTTTGAATTTTTTTTTCTTTCTTTTTTATCTCGTTAAATCTATAACCATAGATAAAATTAACAGCTCGTATTTCCTCACGGTTCCTCGAAAAGTGAACGTATTTAAGTAATATAAACTATTACAAGCCACGGGACTGTGATAAACAACTGTGCTCTGTAGGATTAAGCACTGCTGTTGGGCTTAGGGATCTTAACAACACATCGTGTTATTGTAAGTAAACTTTATTTACTTCATATTAATATGGCTCAATGCCCGGTATGCAGCAGCACCATCAGTCGCGAAGAAAAAAATATTTTATGTTGCGCTAAATGCAAATTATTATTTCATAGCAGATGCTGTAAACTTAGCGATAAAGAGTTCGAGGCTCAAAAATCATCGAATAAAGTATGGACATGTAACAGTTGTGATCAAGCAAAAAAGTTTGCAGCAGGTGGTGAAAACCCGAAGCAAAGTCGCAGCACCGAGCCAACACCGTCAGAAATTCTGGCGGCAGTACAGCGGGTTGAAAAACATGTTAACACCGAAATAAAAAATATTAAAACAGCGCTGGACAAATACGGAGACCTGACCTTTGAATTAAATGCAAGGTTAACAAAAATTGAGAACCATTTAGAGGGACAAGCGAAACATTTTGAGGAAATTATATCTGAAAATAAAGCCCTCAAGTCTAAGGTAGGTGAATTGGAGGTCAGGCTAAATAAAGCGGAGCAAGGCCTTCTTAATAGATCGCTTGAGATTCGGGGCATTCCGGTTCGAGCGGGTGAGACCCCTGCAGCCCTGGTTACAAGTATTGGGGCTGGCCTGGGAATCAAGCTCAATATTGATGACCTGGACACTGTACAGCGTCGAAGAGCGAAGAAGGACGACCCGCGACCACCGCCCATCATCGCACGATTTGTCAGGCAGTCAGTGAGGGACGACCTGGTGCAGAAACGAAAAGTAAAGCGGGACTTCTCGACGCGGGAAATCGGCTGGCAGGAGAATGACTGCCATCGTATCTATCTCGGCGAGGAGATGACCCCTAAGAATAGGCACCTCTACTGGCTCGCAAGGCAGAAGAAAGCCGCGGGGAAAATAAAATATACCTGGTTCGCTTCCGGCACAGTGCGGTGTAGAAAAGACGACGGCCATCAGGTTGTCCTCATCAACCAGGCACAGGACTTAGACGTCTTCGGATGACGGCTTGAATCTCGTTCACCATCAAGCATCTACGAACATTTTGGCACGCTCACCGGACCTTCATCGGAAATCTTTTATTTTACATTATATTATCAAGGCTATTTATTAACTTATTATTTATATACTTTTTTCTACTTTATTTTTTCTTCACGTCATCTAATGTATTTAATCTTTTTCAGCGTCTTTCCATCAAATACCGAATGTCCTCTCCGAAATCCTACTCATGTCTAGTGTCCTAACTTCCTGCCACGTCAACTCCCAATCCCTTCCAGCCCATTACGATGAATTCCTAGAATATTTTACCCAAAACTTTTACCACATCATCGCAATTTCCGAAACCTGGCTCAAGCCCTACATCCCCTCCTCTTCAGTCTCCCTTCCTAACTACACCCTAATCCGCCACGACCGGGACAGCCGGACTGGCGGAGGTGTAGCTCTGTACGTTCATACCAGCCTAAAGACCCGAATTATCCATCGTTCTTCTCCAACCGATCAGCCACAAGTCGAGTTCTTGATCGTCGAAATCTCCTGTAACACCTCTCATCTCCTCTATTCCGTGGTATATCGTCCTCCTCTTGTTCCGTTTGACCCGTCTTTCGAAGTTTCCCTCTTTAACTTTGTGCCCCTTTATTCCAAAATTATCATTTCCGGTGACTTAAACACCAATTTCCTCTCCGACTCCAGCGACAAATCATACCTAGAAAACCTTTTTTTCTCCCTTCATCTTTTTATCGTTCCTTTTTCTGCTACGCATCACACCGCAAGGTCCGACACTTGGTTGGACCTGTACATTATTGATTCCGCTCAAAACCTCCTTTCCTCTTCCCAATTACCAGTTTCTTTTTTATCGTCGCATGACCTAATCCAAATATCCTATAATATCCAAACCCCTCCGATCCTACCGAGAACGGTAACTTTCCGGAACCTCAATGGCCTTACTCGGGAAAAAATCTTACCTTCCCTAGAATCCCTAGATTGGAATATAATATATTCCTGTACCTCAATTGATTCCATGGTTGACATTCTCACCTCCAATCTTATTAATATCCTTGATGACCATGCCCCTCTCAAAACCTCCACCTTTCGTCGCCTTCCTGCTCCCTGGATGTGTCAGAAAATTAAGGATCTTCAGAAGAGGCGTGATGCAGCCCGGAGACGCTTTAGACGCACTAGATTGCCTGACGACTATCAAGCGTTCAGGGCGCTCCGCAACCTGACACAATCCACAATCCGACGAGCCAAATCTACCTATTTCCATGAAGCCCTTTCCTCAGCTCCTGATTCCAAATCCAAATGGCTACTCCTTCGTAAACTCTCTCTTTGTGATCCTACCAGATCTCCTCCCTCTGCAGTGCCCCCAGTTTCATCAAATGACTTAAATTCTTATTTTATATCTGCTTCCTCTTCAACTCCTTCATTTCTCCCTTCCTTCTTTCCTCCTGGAACATCTTTCAATGACGCCGATTTTTATTTTTCAGATATTTCTCCCACAGACCTCATATCCGCCGTGATGAAATCACACTCTAATTCTATTGGTCCAGATGGCATTCCCGTCAAATTAATTAAATTATGCCTCCCTGAAATCCTTCCGGTACTCCTTTTCATCTACAATTTTTCCCTTCAAAATTCAGTATTCCCTTCCTTGTGGAAAAAAGCCACAGTCCGTCCTTTAAATAAAAATTCTAATCCGTCTTCCCCTGAAGATTTCCGGCCAATCTCAATCCTTTCTAACCTTTCCAAACCCCTGGAGAGAATTGTGCAATCCCAAGTTTCCACCTTCCTTGAACAGTCCAATCAACTTGACCTTTACCAATCTGGTTTCCGACCAGGTTATTCCACACAATCCGCCCTAATCAAAATCATTAATGATGTTCAGTCCGCCATTGATGACAAAAAACTAACCGTCCTTATACTCATTGACTTTTCCAAAGCCTTTGATTCCATCAACCACTCCATTCTCTTTTCCAAATTAAAATCATTATCCTTTTCCCATAGTTCTATCCTATGGTTTCAATCATTCCTTTCCCAACGCTCACAAGCTGTCGCTATTCCTAATCAACCCTTGTCTTCCTATCTTACTTTGTCCGCAGGAGTGGCCCAGGGCTCTAGCATATCTCCCCTCCTTTTTAGTTCTTATATCAATGACATCCATAATTCAATCCTTCACTGCTCCCATCACCTTTACGCCGATGACTCCCAAATCTACCTTTCCTTCCATCCCTCAGAGTTGCATGAAGCGTTTGCCAAAATTCAAGAAGACTTGAATCGGATCAGTGCCTGGGCAAACTTAAATGGGTTAAGGTTAAACGCTGCAAAAACTCAAGCCATTGTCATTGGTTCCAAACCCCTTCTCAGAGCCAATACCAACATACCTATACTGTACCTAAATGACCATCCCATTACCTTCACCTCCTCAGTAAAAAACCTAGGCATTTTCATAGACCAAACCCTATCCTGGAAACACCATATTGCTCACATTACCCGACAGTCAATTGGTACCTTGAAACTATTCCATCGCTTCCGCCATCTCCTACCCATCTCCACACGTAGACTCCTAGTAACTTCCCTCATCTTCCCCCACCTTGATTACGGCTGCGTGGTGTACGGTGGCCTCTCGGCAGAACTCGGGGAGAGACTGAAAAGAATTATGAATGCCTTCGTAAGATTTGTCACAGGGGCCCTGAGGTATTCCCGTGTTTCGCACCACTATGCTGAATTAGGATGGCTCTTCCCTTCCTTCCGAAGACAATATTTCCTAGGCACATTCCTTTACCAAATAATCAATAGTCATCGTCCGTCCTACGCATACAATCTCCTACAATTCAAATCATCTATCCACACCCTCTCCACAAGATCTCGTCCTTCTGACCTTTACACTCCTTTCCACAGATCTGCATCATTTAAACATTCCTTCGTTGTCCGTTCCACTGCATTCTGGAATTCCATCCCACTAAAAATCCGCCATGCATCATCCTTATCCACCTTTAAAACCCTCTTATTCCAATTCCTCTTCACAATCCAATCAGACGCTGGTTAAATACATACTATGTTATAAGGATTTAATTTTCTTTAGACATTATTTTTTTTCTCTTATTTTTTATTGTTTTATTCTGTGTTGAACGTGAATTTTCATCACCACTCACTAAGCATTGTGAGTAGATAAAATTTGTTTTCCTTAAGTTCTAATTTGTTATTCATGGAATGTATTTCAGTGAAATGTATTTTATTTCTAATTATCTTCAACATACTTCTCGCTATGTGTATATATATACTTTATTTTATTTTCTCTTCTCCTAATCTTTACGCATAATCACTTAAATATCTTAGGGAACATATGTATATCATTATTTGTTTTTTTATATATTTTTTTGTTTTAGTTTTTACAATTTCTTTCCCTACATATTAACAGTTATTATTATTTTTTTAATTTTTATATTCCATCACTACAATGCTTTACCTATAAAATAGATTTTACTTTCCTTTCTAATTTCATTCAGTGATTATTATGCAATTATTTTAGCTCCAATATTGTAGTACTGAACCCCTATTACCCAACTGTCCTCGTTAATTTATCCTAAGAGCTTAATTAATACTTAATGTATTACATGTATTTTGTCATTATTCATTGTAATAAGTCTTTTGACCAGATTTGTAGTTAATATATACGAACAATACTGTTATTCTAAAGGGACCTAGTCCCAGAATAAAGATGATTTTTCTATTTCTATTTCTATTTCTAATCGGCATGTGGTCCAAAAAAATCTGATAATCAACAGTGAAATTTCTTACTACTAATAGCAACTTCATATTTACAATAGCATAGTCTATAACAAAATTTCCCGAGGCTCCAAAATATGTATATTCTGCTTTTATATCATTTTTCATACGGCCATTTAATATAGCCAAATTAAAATCATTACAGAGCTCTATTAATTTTTATCATTTATATTTAAACAAGAGTTCCTTGAATTCCTACATAAACATTCAATATTCGCATTAAAATCTAAATATTTTTTCGACAGTACTTGTTGATTTGACATTCTACAATTAAAATCACCGATCAAACAAACATTTAAATTATGTACCTCAGAGAGGAATTCATAAAAGCTATTATAATACCTTCTCCAGCTATTACAATTTAAATAAGCAGGCATAATATAAACTTCATAGTTATTTAAACTTAACATGACAAAATGTTTATTCGAGATTTCACAGAATTTTATATAATTTTTAAAATGACTTTTTAAATTCACACCATATAAACTACCGCCAGAGGCTCTACCATATGCAGCATTTCTTATAGCCGGCACCCGTATTGTATAAAAATCATTAAATAAATGTTCATACCTTGACTGGTCCTTATTCTCAACAAAAGTCTCGAATAAACATATTACATCAAATTTTTTAATATATTGAAAAAAAATTAAATCATCCTTTTACTTTTTAAGCCACAAATATTATAAGCTAAAATTTCCACCGATTGTTCTTCTTTCTGTAATTGTGAGAAATTTTCAAAATGATTACTTGAACTGGACGAAACGTTTTCCTTAGATGCCTTAGATAAATGCGAATTATTATCAGTGAGAAGATGTTCTGTAGCGAAAACGAAATGACTAGTTTGTCTTTGGCTTTTCTTTTACCAGCATTTTCATCATCCGGCGGTAAATTTTCATCAGTACATTTTTGAAAATCTGGTGGACTTAAAATGGAATGCATTTCATCAAGGGAATATAGGGTCCCTCTAAATTTGATTTTATTTTTAATAATAACAGGTTTGTCATCTATTATTTGTACATTTTTTAGAGTTTCATGCAAATCTTTTCTTCTCTTTCTGTCGAAGAACGTTCGGTCATGGGCTATAGAACAATTAATTTCACTGAGCTTGTCCCTCTTTTTAAACAAATTCATTTTGTCCCTATGGCTAACAAATGAAACTAACTGGCCTGCCCTCTCCCTAATCTTCGGCAATATGAAATATCCTTGACAGATAAGTTGGTTTCAGTTCTATTGAATAAGGTTTTTAATGTATCATAGACATCTTCAGGCTCTTCTCTTTGAGGCTCAAGAACTTTATATACGATTGTATTATTTTTTATTAGTTCTCGCCTGAAATTATTTATTTCTTCCTACTGCATCTCTACTTTCTTTTCTAATAAGGCCTGTTTAACTCTACCAGCATGAAGTTCCTCAATTATTTGGGATATTGCTTGTTTTATTTGACCGAGATCATTTCCAATGGCTTCAGTGTTTTTTGTGTTAATTTTTATTTCAGTCATAATGTCCTCTAGCGTTATAGAAGGGGCCATTTTATTATAAATTATACTGTTATTGTTATAATAAATTATATTGCTCACCAGCTGATGAGGTAGGTGGAGGGGATGTCACGCCGGCTATATCTGATGTAATTTTGACGGGTTACAGCCCCCACTATTATTTATCTACCTGCTGCTTGTATCAATTGTCTGAGCAAGGAATTTAGATGAAAGAATTTTCACCTTATTTTTCCGCAGCCACTTGAAATATAGTGTTCCTTAATAAGTATGGTAACCACTAGTCACTACTTTTTTCAAATTATATCACTTTGGACTTATAAACTCAATAACTATCACAGATCCGAACTGCACTGCTTCACGGCCAGAAAGACTCCAATGGTGGAGTGTTTCCATAATAGACGAAAGTTGGTGGTACGTAGTATGCAATTGTAGATATATGTAAGGAATATTACTGCTTGGATGGAAGTTGTCGAAGGATCTGAGGGTAAGGAGATCATATCCAGGAGATTTATGGCGGATTAGCTTATATAATTGAAATTTCACTTCGGATGGATAGATTTAGGAGGCAAGGAAAGTGGGATAGGTGACGTAAGGAATTCTTTTACTGTTACGGTGTTGGAGGGATGGGATTCTGGATGGGGAATAAATGTATTGGAGAGGTGTTTGGTGAACTCTTTGGCTATATCTTCGTCAGATGCTGCCCAGGAGCTGTCATCTCGTCGGAATGGATGGGAAATTTGGTGAGGATTTAGGATTTTCGTTGTAGTTTTCCAAAGAGAATTGTCACTAGAAGAGAGGGAGGATATGTAGGAGTTAAATGATTGTGATCTGAACGTGGCTAATTCCAGTTTTAATTTTTTGCAGTAATAATTATAGGAGCTGCGGTCGGTAAGATGTCGAATACGCTGCTATAATAATCTGGTACGGCGTTTAGTGTGGTGGTGTCGGTTTTTTTTTTATTATTTTTTTTTTTTATTGATGATATTTATAACTGTATTACAAGTAAAAATACATTCAGTAAATGTGAACAAAAGAATGTAATAGCATGAAATCACTTGTTGAGAAACCAACCAATGGTGGTGATATGTCTGCATTAGGAGATCACGGGGCCATATTCTTTTCAGACGCTACGGAGGGTTGTCAGGGATCGAAGAGGAAGCAAGGTTAGAAACGAGAGGGTTTAGATGTTTCTGAAGTTTGTCGACTGCATTCATAAACATGTTGATTCTTTTTCTATATATGGGAGTTCCATAACCCCCAGGACAATCCTACAGGTGAGGAGGCAAAGGGGACAGTTGAGCCGAAACGAAAAAGTTAGAGGGTAACAAATTTCGAGACAAAAAATACTTTAAAAGTTAGGTAATTAAACTTAATTATAACTTTGACCTATTAGTTAGATGATAAAAAAGTTGAATTTTATTGAGGGGAGAGGTTAAAAGAAAAGAGGCAATATTAGGCCTTTCTCACCAGGTAAAAATCTTGGTTTCGGCCCTGATTAGACCAGTTTCCGAATATTACAATTGGTCATTAGCATATCGAAAGAATAGAAGTAGACTTAATCTCGCCTTAGCAAAAAATGAGCCCTTCTTAAAAACCTTATCCTTTATTCTTTTTTCTTTTTTTTACAATCTTTATTGTGTTGGGACATTTTTTTATTTAAAAATTAATACATTCTGCCGAATTGGAGGGCATTAATACTAGGGCTACATTAAACATTCACACAATATATACATACAAATGATAACTAAAATAGAGATAAAAGAAAAAGAGTTCATAGGTAAAAAAAAAGAAAAGCTAATTGAAATTGAAATATTTAAAACACATTCATACCTATATACAATATTTACATTTGCCCAGAGGATTCTGAGTCATGCTTTGTCCCCAAATGTGGAAGCCAAGGCAGGACCCCAGGAAATCCCAGTGCTTCTCTCCCAGCCGCGTCACTGGTATTGCAAGCCAGTGGAGACTGATGGAGGGCACTTGAGCAACAGACATGAGACATGAGTGGAGAATCTGGTCATTGCCAGTACTCAAATATATACAATCTATAAAAGGTCGCGAGGCCACTGCCGTTTCATCCTTCTTGGAGGATTATAGGGATGGCTGGAGCAAGATAGGGATTGTGCTACAGGATTTGGATAATGAGTGAGTTTCTGGTGAAATTTGGAAAATTTATCTGGGAATAGGTCAATAACAAATGGGATATGAAGGTCATTATGGAGGGTTTTGTTGGATACATAGAAGGGAGCATCGACTATTGTTCGGAGGACTTTAGTCTGAAAGGATTGAATGCGCTTAATGTTAGAAGGTTTTGTTGACCCCCACAGCTCTAGTCCGTAGGTCCAGATAGGTTTCAGGATTATCTTGTAGATTATTAGTTTGTTGTCGACTGAAAGATGAGATTTTCTATTCATTAGTCTATATAGCTGTCCGAATCGTCTGTTTAGTTGTTGTCTTTTAAGTCTGGTATGTGAGTTCCACGTTAGTCTTATCTAGAAGAAAGCCGAGATACCGGACTGTGTCTGAGACAGGAAGTGGTATGGATTTGAAGTATACTGGTGGACAGGACTTGCGCAGAAGGGTAAAAGTGATGTGTTTGGATTTGGATTCATTTACTTGGATGGGCCACTTATTACACCAATGTTCAATAAGAGAAAGGTGACTTTGTAGTTTTGAGGATGCTGTTTTAGGATCTGGATTGGAAGATAGGATAGCTGTGTCATCAGCGAATGTTGCCAGGAGGGTTTCGGGATGAGTAGGAATATCAGCGGTAAACAGAATGTAGAGGACGGGACCCAAGACGCTGCCTTGAGGAACTCCCGCCTCAATTGAATGGCAGTTGGAGATTCTGTACCACAACGAACTCGAAAGAAGCGGTCAGAGAGGTAGGATCGGAGTATTAGATATAAGGACTGGAGTAGGTGGGTTTTGAGCTTGAAGAGTAGTCCGGTGTGCCATACGCGGTCGAAAGCTTGCTCAATGTCCAGGAATGCTCCCGAGCAATACTCTTTGCTTTCTAAGGCTGAGGATATGTGGTCAACAATTCGGAGTCCTTGTTGAACGGTGGAATGCTGGAAACGAAATCAGAATTGATGGGTAGGAAGGTTTTGTGATTCTATTATGGGTAGGATTCTTTTTAATAGGATTTTTTCAAATATTTTCGAAAGGATTGGGAGTAGGCTGATTGGTCTATAGGATGATGTGTTATTGAAAGGTTTGGCTGGTTTCAGGAAAAGGACGATGGTGGAATGTTTCCATAAGAGAGGAAAATGGGTAGTTCTTAGGATGCAGTTGTATATATATGTGAGGAATATGATCGCTTTGGGTGGTAGTTGATGAAGGATCTGTCGTGGTTAGAAGTTCGTATCCAGGAGATTTGCGGGAAGATAATTTTCGTAAATGATATTTGACCTCAGAAGGATGAACTGCTTTTGGTGGTAGGGAAAGTGGAATTGGTGAGGAGAGGAATTTTTCTACTTTTGTAGTATGGATGGAATGGGATTCAGGATGAAGAGTAAATGTACAGGAGAGGTGTTTGGCGAATTCTCAGCTTTGTCTTCATCAGACGCCACACAGGAGCCATCGCCTCGAGTAGGGATGGAAAATATTTTGGGATTTTAGAATTTTTTTGGTGATATTCCAGAGGGAATTGTCGTGAGCGGAGAGGAGGTAAGGTAAGAGTTAAAGGATTGGGATTTGAAGTTGGATAATTCTTGCTAGACTTTTTTAGAGTAATAATTATAGGAACGGCGATCTGTGGGATGTCTGGTGCGTTGCCATAACACTCTGGTACGGCGTTTGGTTTGGATTAACTCGAGGATTTGTTGAGGTAACTTATTTTTCTTAGGAATTATTGGGGAATGATTAGGGAGGAAGCAGTCCAGACTGCTTGTTGAATGGTGGTGGTAAAGGAGTGTATCGGCATTATCATGGTCTTCTAGGGTTTTCAGGGTTATTCTGAGGTCAATTTGTTCGGAAAGGATTTGATGGAAGAGTTTCCAGTTGACTGGACCTCTGATAAAGGACGGTGGAGAGGGTTTAGGAATAGTGAGCTAGTGATACTTGGAATATTAATGGACTGTGGTCTGAGGAAAGTTCATCGAGGCATGCAATGAATAGTTGAGGGAACCTAAACCACTGTGGATGAAGAAATCAAGAATATCGGATTTCGGTTAGGATCAGTGGGCCAGTAGGTAGGTGAGGTCAAGAGAACTAGAAATGGGCAGTACCCGATTACTTTCATGATTTGAGTAATTTTATTAGGAAAAAGTATTGAGTAGTTTCTGCACTCGGCCTGACATCGGCGAGTACTGAGAGTACTCACGCAGCATTAATCATGATTTAGTTAAGTACAGAAAATACTCGCGGTGTTATATCGAATTACACAAAGTACTCCAAATTGCTACAAAGTGTACTTTTTATTTTTCAACTACTCTGTCATTATTATAAAGAGTATAAATGTTTTCTTTTATTTCCTTCAATAATAGCGGCCATATTCGACCTTACCAACCTTAACCATTAGATTAACCATCCTGTTTTGGGGGGCCCTTTTTATAGAAATGATATCGAATTTGAGATTGGGCCCCCCGGGCCTCGACTTTTTTTAACTTTTTGGATTAAATCGATATCAGGGTCGACTATTACTAGAAGGGCTATACGATGATGCAAGGGTAATAGGAAAGGAGAAGATTTTGATTATGATAGCTGTGGATTGAAAGTGATTGGTGTACAATGACTGCAGTGCCGGCATGTGATCTACCGTCAACATGGTCAGTACGGTATGTGGAGTATTGTGGTATTTTTAAAGTTTGTTTTTTGGTTAGTCGAGTTTCCGTAATAAGGGCTACATCAACGTTCTTGTCTAGTAGTAGAGCTGTCAGTTCGTCAGTGTGATTTGTAGTACCATTCGCATTCTAAAGGAGAATGGAAAAGGGTTTGGAGGAAATCATTTAAGAATTTTTTAAGGAAGGGATGAGGTGGAATACTAGATTTGTAAGGAAAGATATCAGTGGGGTAACAAGGGATTTGAATTCAGTGAGGAAAGATGCCAACAAACTGGTAAGGCCTGTGGCTTGTGATGGAGGAAGAACATGAGGAATGTGATGTTGATGAGGTTGGTGAGTGTTTTGTACTTTAGGAGGATAGGATGTTGAAGTTGGGATTGGGGTTCCTGTTGCTTCAGGGCCTCACATTTGTCAGTCCGTGCTCTGCCCCCTAGTAACTGTGAAAAAGAAACTTTAGAGTCTACTATTTTAGCAGGTCCTCTTCTGGGCTTAGATATTTTCTTCTTCGTTCCCGGGTTTGCGAAATTTATTTTTGATATGTTTGTAGACTTGGCAGCCCTTGTAGTTGGCAGGATGTCCTCCCAGGCATAAAGCATATACAGCGGTTGTAGATTTCATTTTATTACATTCACTAGTCTTGTGTAACTCTCCGCATTTCACGCATCTTGGAATGTGGTGGCATTAAGTTTTGGTGTGCCCATATGCCTGGCAATTATGACACTGGATGATTTCTCTTTTAGTGTATGGTTTTCCAACCTTAACACTAGTATAATATAATCTTCTAATTTCATATATTTTATAAACTCCTGCTGAGGGTTCTAAATCTATGAAAAATATGGGTAATGGTATTTTTCTATTAGCACCGGATACATCTCTGTCGTCCTTCATTACATTAGTGACCTGTCAGACTTTGAAACCTAGTGCCGTCAGTTCTTCTTGGATTGCCTCGGCTGGAGCAGAGGGGTGCAAATTTCGGATTACTACCCTCAGGGAACGCTCTTGCCTCAATTGATAGGTGTGAAAATCCGCCTTTGTGTCGGATAGATATTTAATAATTTGGCGGTATGAATCAGCTGTGGCTGGGATATTTTAATATCATTAGTCCGGCTTAAACAGGAGTAGCTACCAGGAGTTGTAATTTTATTTAAATGTTTGCATAATAACTGGAAATTTTTTAAATTTTTAACAAAAATTGGAGGGGGCCGAGGTTCTCTGGGAATGGGTGCAGATTCCATCGCCTCTTTTTCATTTTGCAGTACTTTGTAAGGATTCGGGGTGAAAAAGGGAGACTCATTTATTGTGTCCTTAGATGATCCCACCTGAGGTTGAGTGAGTTTCTTCTGCTACATTAGGTGGCGTCGTTCTTTTCGATTGGCGGCTTTTTTTTTCGCATGTGACGAACGTGGTGTTGATACGGTGGAGCGAGACCTCGTTATTGCGCCCTTAGAAGACATGAGTTGATGGTAGAATCGCATAATACATCGAGATTAAGTAAAGGAAGAGAAAAAAAAAAGAAATAAAAAAAAATTTAAAACACGCTGCGTGACCTTGATTTTGTCTCAGCGTCGCAAAAAGACCTCTCCCGTTAAGGCTCCAAGTCCAACTGACTACGTTGTGCCAGGTACTTATGGCCGTGCGAGAAGGGAACTCGCCTCTATACACCGGTTTCACTGCACACGATTGTACACAATAAATAACAACTGTACTCACTGTGGCATTAGTGCATATTATAGTCCAGGTGTTTAGCTCACGTATAGTCACAATTTAATTAAAAAATAACACTAAATTCCCAAGAAAAAGTGAATATATCTAAGAGACTAGATAACTGTGGTATACGCATGCGCATGTGCAAAACAGGGTTGGGACAGTACGTAGCAATTGAGCATGGATGCTGACCATAACTCAACCTCGTAAGACCATTGGTTAAGTAACAGTATTCCCTGAACCCAAAACTCTTAACGAGTTATAATGGTACATTTTTGTTTATTATATATTAATATCTACCCTATTATTGATTTTTAACTTGGATTGTTTATAACAGGTGGCTAAAAGGAACGAAGAAATGAACCGGTTAATGATCGAGGCGGGAAAGAAGCTAATCAAGAACTCAGAAGATGACATCGTTATATCCGGCATTGCGGGTAACTTTCCTGATGCCGACGGTATGGAAGAATTGGCTTATTCATTATACAACAAAGCCGAGATGATATCGGATGACGATAGGCGATGGAAATTAGGTTAGTTTTGAAAGATTTTCCACCATGAATGTAAAGGTTTTTTTTTTTCCACTCATGCTCTAGGCAAGTTAAAATCTTCTCAAAATAATAAACTTCAAAAACATGAAATCGACCTCGCTTTATATTGTAATGTTTAATCACTTTATTAAGGAATAACTTAATTGCCTTGGAAAACAGAACCATTACACAAGAATGTGGTCAAAGCTACTTAATTAAATGCTTGTGTTGGATGGGGTCTATAAAAACATGTATGCTATTCTGCACTGCTGTTTATTGTACAACTATCTGTATTTGATTGTTTCTTAAAAAAAATAATTAGATCCAAAGGAAGTAGCGTATACAAATTCGCCATGTTCTTTTCTTTTCTGAAATCCAAGCGTATATATATAGCGTTAGAAAGTCTGTTTGTTTACCAAATGTTTCTATATATTTGTGATTTTCGGTGAGCGTTTGAATCCACCACTATAATTTTAAATTTCACTACACTTCATAATATGTGTTCGTGTAAATTTCCAATGAGATTTCACATTTAGGTGACATTGCTGTGTACCAATATACATGGTTGAACTTTGAGAATCTTTGTTCATTAGACTTATGCAATACTATAACGTTTAAATGTTTACCAATTAAATTCTAAATTTACTTTTAACACCATCAATTAATTATCTTTACAGGTGAGTTAGAACAATCATCAAGAATGTGTCTTCAAAACATTAAAGAATTAAAAAGTGTTTCAAATATATATATATATATATATATATATATATATATATATATATATATATATATATATATATATACTGACAGGCAAAAAATTTCACCCACTTGATTTTTTCATGTTTTCATCTAAAAATATTTCTGCTTTGGATTGGTCTATTGTTTTTAATGAATAAATAGGTAATCTTTTTGTTTGTTTTCAATTAGGAATGTTAATATAGAGGAAAATAACCCTTAATCCTTAATTCAATGAAATGATTCTAGATTCCAATGTTTACTTTCTATGGAATCAAAATGTTTATTCAGTATCATTAGTTCAGTGCCGTTTCTTGCAGCACATTTCTTAGTCTCCGGCTTTTAATTTTTTCAATATTAAGTTTAAAAATGCCTCTTAGTGCTGAGGATGTTGCGCGTGGTGTGGCACTTATTGATGATGGACGTTCCATTAGATATGCAGCTAATGCCATCGGAGTTCCATATGAAACTTTACGAGACGCCGTCAGGCGTTTTCGGGAAACTGGTTCTTACAATAGAAGGCCCGGTTCTGGACGGCCTAGGGTAACAGAACCACGGGATGACCGGTTTTGACTTTGAGAATTTTACGAAACCGGCACCTTACCGTTGTTCAAGCGATTCATCAGCTCGAAGAAGTTCGAGGTGTGCAAATTTCTGAACGTACCGCTCGAAGAAGATTAAATGAGTATAGATTAATGGCTTTTCGTCCAGTAAGAGGACCAGTGTTGACCAGAACTCACAGAGTAACACGGCTGGTTTTTTCTCAAGAAAACAGCCATTGGACTGTTGGACGATTGAAGTGCTGTACTTTTTACAGATGAGTCAAGATTCGTTCTTCGATCTCCAGACGGGCGTGAAAGGGTGTGGAGAAGAAGAAACGAAAGATATGCAGCCTGTAATTTTTCCCAGAGCCATCCTTTCCAACGTGGTTCCTTAATGGTGTGGGCTAGGAATTCAATGGAGCGCCGCACAGAATTGGTTGTTGTTCGTGGAGGGTCTTTGACGGCCATTCGCTATGTAGATGAGATTTTGGAACCTCATGTGTTGCCTATCCTTAATGAAATCGGCGATCGTTATATTCTAATGCACGCCCACATGTCGCCAGCATAGTGCAGACGTTCCTTCAACAGAACAATATTGAGGTTTTAGCCTGGCCAGCACGTTCTCCAGATTTGAACCCCATTGAACATTTATGGGATAACCTCGGAAGAGCGCGTGCAACACTTCCTGATACACTGCAGGACCTTGAAAGGGCTCTTCGGGAGGAATGGGCTATTCTCCAGCAAAGGGACATTTCCCGACTTTTGGAAAGTATGCCGAGGCGTATTCAAGAAGTAGTGAAGGCAAGAGGAGGAAACACTCGCTACTAAACGATGATGTAATTAATTTCCTTTAGAATAATAATTTCAATTTTTTTTCTCTAATCTTTCTTACCCAATCTCATTTTGATTATTAAAGATAAAAAAGATTATAAAATTCCATAAATACAACTTTGCAGGAATATTTTTAGATGAAAACATGGAAAAATCAAGTGGGTGGAATTTTTTGCCTGTCAGTGTACACATATATATATATTTTTTAATTTATAAATATTCACTTTTTTCATGTGTGTTTCAGATCATCCTGAAATTCCGCAAAGAACTGGAAAATTGAAAGAAATAAAGAAATTCGATGCTTCGGCTTTCGGCGTTCATTTCAATCAAGCCGAAAGTATGGGTCCTATGGTTAGGATCCTATTAGAAAAGAGCTACGAAGCCATCATTGATTCAGGTATTAAAATCAGGCATTAAACCGACTTGTTTGTACAGTGGATTTGTTTTGTTTTTTCCCGTAATAATTAATATTCATAATAATAGATGAGAAAAGGGTAACAGTGGAGGGAGGGGTCAACAAACAAAGCCATTCTTCAGGGATAGAAAGAACAAGATACAATAAAGCCAAAAATTGTAAAAGTATACAAGCTATAATTTCTATGTCACAATTCGGGCATGAGTCCATTGATGGATCGAGGGTTTCATACAACATAGAATCGATTGTATCTTCTATGATTGGATACACTTAATTTGTTTAAATGATTTATATTTGGTGATTAGTAGATTTAAATGCTGACATAGCCTAGTGATCTCCTCATGTAGACAAATTATTAGAGATCTACCTATGGGTAGTTTCTCAACAAGCGTGTTTCATGTGATTTTATTCCTTTGTACACATTTACTTGATGTATTCATACTGATACAGTTGTAAATATCATAATAAAAGTTAAAAAAAAATGCTGACACTGAATCCTGTGCCAAATTCATTTTTTTTTTTCATGATAGCTGTAAAACATATTGCATTATTCTTCCTTTCTCTTTCTTCCACATCCTAAACAGCTCATTTTATGGATGGGCGCTATGTCAACAGAGTATTTTTGTAATTGCGCTGGGACCACTGTGGAGTTATGGCATCTTTTATGTACTTAAAAAACTTCATCGAATCACGGGCTTCATCTTTATTCATCTACCGAAGAATGTTAGCTCCATCATCTGTAGTATGCGATCCTAAACTAATTCTTCCCGCTTCTCGAATCTTTTGCACTTGAAGGCCTTGTTGAGTCCTCCAACATGCCAATGTTGGACAGTTACCGCTCTTAGCTACCCCCATTAGATGTTGATATTTATTAGTTCTACCATGATTTAAAACCTCTACATTTCGTCACCGGCCTGCTCCATGGATGTGTCAGGAAATTAAAGACCTCCAGAAGAGGCGCGACGCTGCCCATAGACGCTTTAGACCTACTAGGCTTGCAGATAACTATCAAGCGTGCTTGGTGCTTCGCAACTTGACACAAACAAGGATCTGGCGTGCGAAATCCCTCTACTTCCATGAAGCCCTTTCCTCAACTCCTGATATCAAATCAAAATGGCTACTGCTTCGTAACCATTCCCTTTGTGATCCTTCCAGATCCAGCCTTTCCAATATCCCCCACAGACCTTTTAACCGATGTAATGAAATTATACACCAATTCCATAGGATTTTTCATTGATCAAAACCTCTTCTGGAATCATCATATTTCTCATATCTCTCGACGGACAAGACCATTGGTGGGGTGTATGAGGAATATCTTTGAGGCCATCAATTAAGTCCAAGTGATGTATAAGAACATTATTCATCGCATTAGTTATTCTCAGCGTGGTCTTGTTATATGGCACTCGTGGTAATGATGGTCGTTCCAGAAGCGGAATTCCCTCAAGCAGAATATGCTCCGTTAGGATTGCTCCACTCAGTCTTATTATTACTATTATTATTATTATTATGATCTGAGGATAGTTCGGCAAGAACGGTAAGGGAATGATTGAGGGGACCTAAGCCACTGTGGATGAAAAATCAAGGATATCAGGATTGCGGTTAGGATCTGTGAGCCAGTAGGTAGGTGAGTTAGAAAGGAAACTGAAACGTTGGGAATTGAGTGCAGATAACAATGTTCTGCCACGAGAATTCGTGGTTCTGGAACCCCATTGATGATATTTGGCGTTTAAATCTCCACCAAGTGATGGAAGTGATGTCCTAAGGAGTTGAGAAGAGAACTGAACTGGATATTGGATAAGGATCTGTTATTAGGGCAATACGCTGATGCTATGGTGACGGGAAAGGAGAAGGTTTTGATTACGATAGCGGTGGATTGTAGGAAATCTTTTGTCGGTAATGGGAGCTGGTGATGAGAAAAGGAGTGGTGTACAATAACAGCAGTACCGGCATATGCTTTACAGTCAGGATGGTCAGTACGGTATGTTATGTTTTGAGGTATTTTTAAATGGTGTTTTCTTGTCAGTCGTGTTTCCGTAATTAGTGCAACGTCGATGTTCTTGTCCAGTAATAAAGCTGTTAGTTCGTCAACGTGATTTCTAACGCCATTCGCATTCCAAAGGATAATGGATATGGGTTTCGGGAGGTGAGTCATTAAGGAATTTTTAAAGGAGGAATGAGGTGAGATATGAGATTTATGAGGAGTGATGTGAGTGGAGTGACTAAGGATTTGAAATCGGTGAGGAAATATGCCAACAAACTGGTGAGATCTGTTGCATTTGAAGGAAGAGGGATATGATGAATTTGTTGTTGATGGTTAGGTTTATTCGGATCAATATGATTTTGAGGTTGCTGTTGCAGCAGGGCTTGACAGTTATCGGTTGAGTTCTTACCTCTAAGTAGGTGGGAAAATGATACACTGTTGTTTACTATTCTAGATGGTTCTCTCTCTCTTCTAGGTCTTCCTGCTCATCTTGAATCCGGTTTTTCTGGTGTCTGGATTTGAGATTCTTGTAAATTTGGCATCCTTTGTAGTTGGCCGGGTATTCCTCCAGGCTTAGTGCACACATTGCAGGATCTTGTATTGGTTTGGTGCATTCCACAGATTTGTGCTGTTCACCGCATTTGGCTGGTGAACCACGAGGTATACTAACTCCGTCTGACCGAGTCCTCTTGGGCACCTTACTGGATATTACTTGGTGATTATACCGCATACCATAAGAGAAGAAGGAAAGTAAGAAAGAAAAATAATATATATCAAACAGCAATATCAACTGCTCTAATGTACACGTGAAATGTATTAAATGAAAAATCAGAGAGATTCCGCTGAAAAATAGGCAAATAGGACGTTAGGTTTTAATTTGATTCCACATACAACAGGTTTGTTTTGCGTTTATGCTTTCGACATAGTTTTTCCAAGTCTCGCATTCGGGCTTTTTAATAAGAGATTTAATCTTATTTATTTTCGTTCCCATGATTTTGTAGTTTTCTATTATCACGTTCTTTTATTGCTATCTTCTTTTTCCCATACGACTTGCGAATGTCTTCATTCCACCAGCTCTTCGGATCAAATTATAGATGGTATCCCGAACAGAACACTCCCGAGGAATAGCTGATTCTCCTGCTTGGTTAATAATGTCAGTCAAGTATGATATATTGTATTTTAGATTAGGTTTTTCCAATTCCAGAAGATAGTCTGTAATTATTATATTATAATTTTGTGCACGGTAAACCGGTTTATTATCAAACCATATTTCCTGTAGTACAGCTATAAGGATGTTGTTTGTATTAAGATAATTTATAATTTCAGAGAATTTATTATTTATGCTTCGACAATTAAGTTGAAGAATTTTTATCTATCATATTAATTCTACTGTTTTCCATTATAAGGGATTACATTAAGAGATAGCAGGCCGTCTTTTCCTATTATCAGTTGAGCTATTGAATTCATTTCAAGAATAAATATCACAACAAACAATCCCTCAATAGCATGCTGTAGATTGTACAAGGGCTCGAGTGAAATCGTGTATTTCTGTAAGATGGGTGTATTCATGATGAAATAATGGAATAAACCAACTAAAAAAATAAAGTTAAAATGAATTAATGATAAGCAAACATAATTTTTAGGGTTGATAGACCTAGGACTTCTCATGGACAAACGTCTAATTTGGAATACTGATACCAGACTGAAACGACAAGAAACCGCTCGAAGTATCCGATTACTTCAGCACTTACTAGACAAACGCTCTAAACTTCCAATTAATTACAAAAGACTCATATACATGACTATAATAAGGCCTATTTGGACTTACGGAGTTGAGCTATGGGGCTCCACTAAACCATCGAATTCCTCTCGTATCCAATCCTTACAATCCAAAATCCTTCGTAAAATCCTCAATGCTCCCTACTTTGTTACAAATAAAACCATCCATAATGACCTTAATGTTTCTTATATTTCAGATCTGGCCCAATCCAGATACCTATCCTTCCATAATAAACTTCAGAATCATCCCAACCCTCTCGTTTCTAACCTTACTTCCTCTTCAATTCCTGATAACCCTCCGAGGCGTCTGAAAAGAAGATGGCCCCGTGATCTCCTAATGTAGACATATCATTAGAGTGCTACCATTGGTAGTTACTCAACAAGTGTTTTCACGTCATTATATCCATATGTTCAAAGTTACTAAATGTATTTCTTTAGTATAGTTGTAAATATCATTAAGAAATAAAAAAGGGTTAATAGTGCTCCACCAGCAAATGTCCAAAGCAAGACCGTCCGTCCAAGATTGTCCGTCTAAAGATATTAACATAATTTACAAATATAATACATTTATAGAATTTGTTAACTTATCATTGAGTTCCAAATAAATTGTATTACCTGTAGTGATATGATAAACACCCGATGCGATTTACTCCCATTAACCAAAGGTTATGCTACATTCGGCTTAGAGGAAATTTTTTTAATTTCTCTCTAATTAACTGCTATGTCCCAACAGAGGTGTCACCTGAGGAGGATAAGAAAACATTCTATGAAGAACTTGGACGCGTGATAGAAAGCTGCCCCAAAAATGATGTTAAAATCATTCTTGGTGACTTTAACGCCCAAGTTGGTAAGGAGGTGGCACTCATGCCGACCATGGGAACCCACAGCTTGCATGAAACCAGTAATGATAATGGGCTCTGGATGGTGAACTTTGCTACATTGTATGGACTGGTTGTTGGAACAACTCTTTTTCCTCGAAAGAATATCCACAAAGCAACATGGATCTTCCCAAATGGGCAAACAACATCACAGATAGACCATGTACTCAATAGTGCCCATCACAGGTCCAATATGATAAATGCAAGCTCTTATAGAGGTGGAAATATGGACACGCATCACTATTTGCGCATTGTCGAGGTGAGATCACGAATTTCGCTGGTTAAAAACCACCACCAACGACCAAAGAAGAAGATTGATGTAGCTAAACTTAAGGACCACCAATATTCGTATCAACAAGCTGTGGAGACGAAACTTAATGAAGAAGTAATTAATGACTGCTCTATGGTCGATGAACAGTGGAAGAGATGCAGCAACGCAATCAAACAGGCAGCAGAAGAATCTCTTGGCTACGAGACTAAATCTAGAAGGCCCCCATGGTTTGATGCTGATTGCCTTCAAGCAGTAAAAGTGAAAAATGAAACCTATAGAAAGAAGGTTCATCGTCCCACAAGGCTCTCCCAAGAAACATATCGAAGAAAAAGACGCGAAGAGAAGAGATTATTCCGCGGAAAGAGAAGAGCTTGGGAAAATAAGAACATGGAGGACACAGAGGCATTACACGGCAAAAATGAAAGTCGGCTGTTCTTTCAGAGAATAAATGAGGGTAGGGCAGCTTTCAGGCCCAGAGTGACGGCATGCAAAGACACGGACGGAACTCTTTTCTGCCACAAAGATGACGTACTAAAGAGATGGGTGCAACCCTTCAAGGACACATTAAACAGAGGAACGGTGCCTGGAGAAGTAGAGGTAACAAAGGAAGACTCCCTGAATTCTATTGAACCCCCGGATGAGGATGAAATGGAAAACGCCCTGAGGAAATTAAAAACTGGAAAAGCGCCAGGCCTGGATGGAATCCAGTCAGAGCTGTTGAAATGTGGAGGTGAAGAACTCAAGAAAGCTCTGCATGATTTAATGCTGACCATCTGGGAGAGGGAAGCTATGCCTACGAAATGGGCTACAGCCATTATCTGCCCAATACATAAGAAGGGAGATCAAACGGAATGCACTAACTATAGAGGAATCTCACTCCTTTCGTGTGCTTATAAGCTGCTCTCTAACATTCTTTTTGAGAGGATCCTCTCGTATTCTGAAAAGGAACTGAGGAAATATTAGGCTGGATTTCGACGAGGACGCTCAAACACTGATCAAATGTTCTCTCTCAGGATGATCCTAGAAAAGACTATGGAGCGTAATGTAGTCACCCATTATTTATTCCTGCACTTTAAAGCAGCATACGATAGCGTTGATAGAACACAAATATACTGTGCCTTGAAGGAGCTATCCCTCAGAAGCTTATACGATTAATCAAGATGACCATGTACTGCTCGTTAATACGCGTCGGTTCTGATGACTCCGAAGAGTTTAAAGTGAGCAGTGGGGTTCGGCAAGGGTTGCCCTCGCCTGTCTATTATTCAACTTGGCAGAGGAGAAAGCTGTAAGAGATTCCGGTATTCAGACCAGCGATATAATCTTAAATTTAGAGCAATTTTGTTAGGAAGCCTTTGAGTGTGAAAGACAATTTGGATGGTGCCCGTAGCTGTAGTAGTAATGGTACCGTCGGAATTTTAAATGTTTCTATTGAAACGACGAATTTTAACTATTTTTTCAGACGATTGAATTTCACTCAGAATTTCTTCTTCAGAAAGAGATGGGTGTACGTCTCTAATTATTCCATATTTTAAAACAAGAATTCGGTATAAATGCTTTTAATTTATTGGATTCAAGAAATTGATTTTCTAAAACTCGGTTGGCATATTCGTTAGTTTTAAAGTTAATTTCAATTTGTTGTTTATTTTTATTTTTAACAGAAAAACGTAAGTTATTTAAGCCTAGAGTTTTTCCAATTTTCATATCATGAAAGCATGCTATGTTTTCATAAGTAGATTTTTAACTAAAACAATGAAGGGGCCTTTAAAGTACTGCAAGTATTTATGTTGATTTTTTTCATTATGTACTACGGGTATATTTAATAGCTTATCAGGGGGCTCAGTTCCCTCGCTACTTTCCCCCATGATCACGAATAGGTAAGATATTAGTTGATAACATTAAATAATAGGACAAACTAAAGAGAAAATAAAAAAGATAAAGCTGGACTGAATGTAGTTAGCAGTAGGCTTCTGAGAAGTCGGCTCGCACTGTTCCACTGACAACAAGGGGGCTATTGTTCCCGCACTATAAAGATGCCGCAACTTTAAGCAGGTAACCCGCGATGTTAACACTACCACTGCTCGAGCAAGACTGATTGGGCTTTATTAGATATTAAAGTACATTCAGTTCATCAGTTTTTAAAAATAAAAATAAAAGATTTCTCATTGTATGCAGTACAGCAAAATGGATACGTTTGGTCCATGAAACAATCCTATAATTAAATAAAGGAGAAAATGGGAGAAATATTTTAGCTGAAACCAGACTGAAAATATTTGTTCTGAAATATTAGTAGTAATAATATAGGTATAATTATAAAGTAGAGAATGTAAAAATTTTATAAAATATAATATCCTTCAAATAAAGTCGTAGCAGGTAATGGAAATTGATGAAAAATCAATGAATTTTAATTGTTGCGGTTCATTATGACTTTCTACTGTTATTATTATTGTTTATTATGAAATAGTAAATCAATGCTTTAATGCAAAATAGTGTGGAAAACTTTAAAGTTTATTTTCAACTTGATAAACCAAAAAGTACGAGTATATCATACACTAAATAGTAATAGTTTAAATTAGTTGTCAAAACATTGTATCCATGTCAAAAGTAATATCATACGGTTTATTAACTTTATAAAAAATTAATTTTCACTGAAGGTTGTGTAATACACTGCATCAAGTTTTTTTCATTTTATTTTTGATTCCTAAAGGTCTTTTCATGGATATGCATGTTTTTTTTTTTGCTTAGTTTTAATTTTCTTATGTTTAGGTTATTTTATATTATATTATTTATTGTATATACTTTTGATTTTTATTTTGCTTCTATTTATTTTATATTTTTTTACATATAGTGTGAATGTTATCGTCCCTCACTATAGCTAATGTCCAAGAGACAGATTGGTGTAATACTCAATAAATAAAAAAAAAAGGTCTTTTCTAAAAATTTGTTATTGTTATATTTTAAATTATATTCTGTATGATAGTTGACTCAATTTATTCTTATATAATTGATTATTTATCAATTAATAATTCACAATGTACGGTTAATACTTACCTATTCAGAGATTTATCATGATAACATTTTTACGTTATTTAATTTAAAATCTGACTTACTGTCTCTTTGATACCTTGGACTTGTTTCTGGAAAAATAAAAAATAAAATCGTTTAAAACTGCTGATGATATATAATGCC
This sequence comes from Nezara viridula, assembly GCA_928085145.1. Classification (NCBI taxonomy): domain Eukaryota; kingdom Metazoa; phylum Arthropoda; class Insecta; order Hemiptera; family Pentatomidae; genus Nezara; species Nezara viridula. Next base: position 166,598,540 of record OV725078.1, on the reverse strand, counting down.
TTCCATATATTTATATCCTCTCAGTTCTGTAAAATAAGCAATTCAAAAACTTGTTCATTGGAAGAATTGTACGGACGCCGTAGTTTGATGTAATTATAATATTAATTAGATTATATTGATTTATGCTTTATCCCTAATTTTATTTTAATTCAAAGAATGTTTAGAGACATAATATGTTTAGGTTTAGAGGCATGGTGTAAAACTTATGTTAATCATAAGTAAAACTACACACTTTTAGTAAAATTAAATTAAAAAAAAAAAAATGTTTCAGGAAACAATCCATTCACCCTCAAGGGATCGAAAACTGGTGTATTTATTGGAGCTTGTTTTAGCGAATCAGAAAAGACATGGTTCTACGAAAAGTTTCAGGTCGACGGATTATGTGTAACTGGTTGCCTACGAACTACGTTGGCCAACAGGGTATCCTACGCTTATGGGTTTGACGGTAAATATGTTTATTTTATTAGTTTTTTTTGTATATAATTTCTGTAATTCTTGCGATTATTAAATACTAATATTAAATGCTTATATATTTAGTAATCGCAGGAACATTGTTCAAAATACATTTAAGATCGGCGACATTATTAAGTATCATCTACCATTACAAACTCAAGAGCTAACAATTCTTCCTTTACTTATGATATAGCATGATTGGTACACAAAAAAATTAATTTACATCATTGTGTGTATAATTATGTTTAAAAAAAAATATAAGTTTACCTTTTTAATAATGATATTTACAATAAATTGAAAAATCAAAACATTAACAACTATGAAACAGCAAAGAACATCTACTACAATAAGAAACCATAAGTAACGTCCATAGTACTTCTATGAACAATCACCTATATTTAAACATATATATAATTATATTAAAATGTTTGTTTTTTCAAAATCTCATCGAATACTGAAACAACCAAAAAAAATCTTATACAATTCAAGTCATCTATCCACACCCACTCTATAAGATCACGTCCTTCTGACCTTTACAACCCTTTTCACAGATCTGCTTCATTTAAGAATTCCATCCAACTAAAAATTCGGCATGCCCTTCCTTGTCCACATTTAAAACCTTCTTATTCCAATACCTCTTCACAATTCAATCAGATGCTGGCTAATTATTTATTACGTAATAAGGCTTTAATTTTCCTGATAAATTTTTTCTCTTATTTTTTTTCTGTGTAGAACATGAATTTCCATCACCATTCACAAAGCATTGTCAGTAGGTATAATTTGTTTTTCTTAACTTCTACTTTTCGTATTCAAAAGATTGTATTTCTTTGAAATGCATTTTATTTTCTACTTATTTTCGCTTCCGCAGCACTGGAAAGCAAGCAATATTGCTCGGGTGCTTTTCTGGACATAGCTCAAGCTTTTGACCGGGTATGGCACGCCGGGCTTCTTTCCAAGCTAAAAACCTATCTACCCCAATACTTGTACCTAATCCTATTGCCTGAAGATAGGTTAAGGGAAATTTTAGTCCAGGAATTGAGAAGTGAAAATAAAGAAGAAAACAAGTAAATTAGTGAAAAGGTAACCCAAGTTAAAACAAAGAATAAAGGAGCAAGCTACAGGATGGAGACCTGTAAAATTGAATTTCGTTTACATGAGGATGATGGGACACTTTTTTTGAAAGATTAGAACTTTATTTCCTTGCACATGATATTGAAGAAAGTAAATATGTACCAGAACTGCTTATAAAGGTGAGTTCAGAAACCTACATTCTTATTAGAAATTTAGCAATACAAAAAAACCCAAAGGACCTCTCATTTAAAGAAATTGTTTCTTTAATGTCTAAGCGCTTCAATCCCATCCTCGTCGCCAAATGTTGAATATTTGAATATTAAAACACATCACTACAACATTAGTAATCACTACTCTTTATTCATCATAAAAGATAACACTGTTAGGTTAATACGACTAAATCACTGATTGGTAAAATCGATATATCACAATTCCCTCCTTTCTAAAGAAAGTGTATCATAGTTATAAAAATAGCAACATATTAAGAACATGAAAAAAAAATTATCAAAAATATATATAAGTCTTTTATAAAACTAAGAACACTAATTAAGTAACAAAAATAATTGAGTCTTCTGTAGCTCTCAAGGAGAGCTCCCACTTCCATGACTGATTATTTGGTTGCTCTCTTGTTGATTTACATAAATATCCTCTTCTCTTATTATTATTTTTTTTTCATGGAGAAATCTGACGGTTTGGGCCACATGGCGTTTGCATGTAATACCATCGTCTGTTTCAACTAAAAATGTGACAGGTGACAGTTGCTTTTTTATTCTTCCTCGAGTCCTCTTATTTGCGGCATTTACACTAAAATCATTTACCATTACTTCATCATTTACCTCAAAATTAATACAACAGGATGATTCATTTCTTAAGAGGGATTGGCACTGCTTAAGTTCCACATCATTACTCACATTTGGTTTCAGAAGGTCAAATTTCGTTTTAATTTCTCTTTTATACATAAGATAAACTGATGATCTTTTGGTAGTAGAATGCTCTATTCGCCTGTAGTCTAAAATAAAATTGTCCATAGCATACTCGACAGATAGCCCAGACTTTAACATCTTGCACAGTTTATCTTTGAACGTACCAACAAAATTTTCTGCAGCTCCATTTGTTGCTGGATGTTTTGGAGGTGTTTCTGTATGCCTTATACCATTCCTTTTCAGAAAGTTTCTGAATAAACTACTTGTGAATTGGGGTCCTCCATCAGTAACCAAATGATCACACAATCCGTGTCTGACAAATAACTTTTTGAAGATTTGAATAACCTTCAGGCTTTCGTATTATCTCTCATGTCAGAAACTTCTGGCTATTTGCTGTGGGCATCTATGACAACTAAAAACATCCTATTTTGTAAAGGACCTAAGAAATCAGCGTGTAGTCGAGACCAAGCTTTGCTTGGATAAGGCCTCTGTGAATTCGCAATTTCGGTTGGATTCTTTTTATTTGCTACACAAATGAAGCAACTTCCAACGTAAATTTCAATATCTAAATCCAAGTTTGGCCACCAAAAATAAGATCTTGCCATTTGCTTCATCTTAGTTATACCAAGGTGTGATATCTGTAAATGCTTTAGTAAGATGAGTCGAAGTGATTCTGGTATAAGCACTCTTATTCCCCACATGAGACATCCTTTATCCAGCGATAATTCTAGTTTCTTTGAGAAAAACTTCTTTTCGATCTCAGATAAATTCTTATTATCAGTTGGCCACCCCGCGGCCACCCAATTTATCACCTTGCTTAACATTCTATCTTTTAACAAAGGCATCCCCTCTTCCACATAGTTAAGAGCTGTAAATTCTTTGCCAAATACCGGAGTGTGGTCGTTCAAAGATAGGTTAGACCTCTCTGATCGTACCTTTCGGGTTCGCTGTGGTCTAGAATTTTCCAACTCCTACCCAGTTGAAGCCGGTGTTCCTCAAGGCAGCGTCTTGGGCCCCGTCCTTTATATCCTTTTCACCGCCGATATCCCTGTCCATCCCAATACCTTCCTGGAAACATTTGCTGATCCTATCATCCAACTCAGATCCCGAAATAGCATCTTTAAATCTGCAAAGGCACCTCTCCATAATTGAGCACTGGTGTAATAAATGGCGCATCAAAGTAAACGAATCCAAATGCAAACACATTACCTTCACCCTCCGGCGCAGATCCTATCCATCAGTCCACTCTAATTTCATCCAGCTTCGTTTTTCAGACACACTCCGGTATCTTGGTTTTATCTTAGACCGAAGACTAACGTGGAACCCACATACCAGACTTGAAAGACAAGAACTTAACCGACGATACGGCCAATTATACAGACTACTGACCAGAAAATCTCAAATTTCAATTGACAACAAATTACTGATCTACAAGACAATCCTGAAACCTATTTGGACCTACGGACTTGAACTTTGGGAGACAGCAAAATTCTCTGACATCAAACGCATCCAATCCTTTCAATCCAAAGTCCTCCGAACAATAGTCGATGCTACTTTCTATGTAACCAACAAAACCCTAAAGCATGATCTTAATATCCCATTTGTCCTTGACCTTATCCCTGAAAATTTTTCAAAATTTCATCAGAACCTTATCAATCATCATAATCCCCTAGCCCAATCCCTATCTAGTTCCACTCATCCCTACAACCCTCCTCGAAGGTTGAAGCGGCAGTGGCCCAGATATCTTTCATAGTATTTATTTTGGAGTTCTGGTAATGGCCAGATTCTCCACTTAAGACATGAGTGTATGTGGCTAAAGCGCTCTCGCTCAAACTCCACCGGGTTTAGCACCAGTGAGGCGGTTGAGAGTGTTGCGCAGGGATTTGGGTTCCCTGCCTGATTATATATATTGTATATAGGTATGACTGTATTTTTATGTTTTTAATTTACTTATATTTAGGTTATTTTATTTTTTTATTGTATATAGTTTTTATTTATTATTATTTAGTTATTATTTTACTTTTGTTATTTATTTATTTTATTTTTTTTGTATATACGGTGTGAACCGTAGCGGACTTAAAACACTTTAAAAAAGTAAAAGGTTCAAGGAATAAAGCGCATGAAGTCGAAATCAAGACTGGTTTATTGTTCCTTCTAATCCTCTATATATTTATTATCAGCTTGTTTACATCAGTACATTTGGTATTAAGGCTGATACTGTGCCGCTCCGTACCTTAACTCCCCCCCCCCACCAGTTTACGGACACTCTTCGTAAACTTACTACACAAATGAAATAACTAAAAAAAGATAAAATAATAATAAAAAAAAAACACAACATTATATTCCTGTTCACACTGTAGCAAAGGTACGGAGTGTTCAGTACTTACACTCTAATAATAATTACAACCAAAAAATAAAATTAAAAAAATTCCTTATATATCACAAAAATTAAATACACTTTTCTCTGTTCCTTTGGGGCACCACTTAATCACTTCCGTGTTGTGCCGCACTTTTCACCATACATACAACAATTTCGACTATATATATGAAATAATAATAATAAATTAAAAAAAAAACCTTTATAATACAGTACAAAAAAAAAAAAAATCTTGTTTCTGAAGACGAGGACACTCCAATTCTACGGCTGCTCTGGCTCTGAAATTGGGAGTTTCAACTGCTCTATGTGAACTGTCCTTCTTTTTTTCGGTTCTTTGATACTTTCAATAGTAACGACATTGTGCTCTCTAAAGGTTATCACCCTGGATGGGCCCTCATATCTCCGTAACTCCTTCCCCCTATTCGAGCTTAGCTTCCGATAGACAATGGACCCGATTTTTAATCCCCTTGTTATCTCCTTTACCTTTAAGTTTTCTCGCGCCACCCTTTTTCTCTCTTCCCTCTCTACTTTTCCCTTAACACTGTCCCATAGATTGCCCAATTCTATTTTATTATTGATTATTCTCCACGTCAATTCCTCATCTGCGGCTGTGCCTCCCCAGTCCCGTTGCCGCCCGCGTAATCCAAAGAGAATTTCGAATGGAGAGAACCCCGTTATCTAATGTATGAAGTAATAATACGCTGCAAACGCCTTCCGCATCGCTATATCTGATTCCAGCTCTTTCTCTACTTGGTATACTCTTAAATGATCGCTGAGAGTACTGTGTAGTCTCTCTATCCCTCCCCTGCTCTTAGGGTGCCCCGGGGTGTTAAGGTGCCACTTTACGCCTAAGCTCTTCATCTCCATCCTGATCCTGGAGTTGTCAAATTCTCTACCCCCGTCAGACGCTATCCGGTCGGGCACTCCATAAAATTGGAACAACGTTTGAAGGGCTCCTAAAACCGTTTCCACTGAGCGATCCTGCACCAGGTATGCCATTGCCACTTTACTAAACAGGTCTATCAATGTGACCCACTTATATCCTCTCCAGGTGAACGTGTCTACTTGTAAATCACTCAGCCGTGCATCAACCGTGGGTGTCTCTTCTTGCATTGTTCTTGGAGGGTGTCTATCGTATTTAGTACTTAAACAAACCTCGCATGCCCCTACGAGTTCCTCTTTGGTTTTCTTCATTCCCCACCAAAAGTATTTACGACGCAAAGCCCGGAACGTTTCTTGCACTCCGTGGTGGTTCGTTTTGCCTTGGTCGTAAGCAAGAGTTACCTCTTTCTGCTGTTCCTCATCCCGCAATGTCTATACCATTAATTTGCAACGAATGAACGTTCTATCTATCCCTAAACGTTCATCCCGCCATAGTCTCTTTATCCTCTCCCAAATGGTCTCATTCCCTACGTACAGGTGGTGAGTTTTCCCCGCCTTGGAAGCGTCCTTCAGAGCTCTGCCGATCTGGTCTACACTGGCTCCTGGTTGTGACCAAATGGTCGTTATCCGGCTGTTTCCGTACTTACTATACTGCACCTTCATTAGGCCCGACGTCCTGGTCTTCCAGATGATCTGCGGTTCTTGTCGTTGATGATTTCCTCCCGTTCCTCCATCTCTGCTGACCTCTCTGCCACTGGGCTCCCCTCTTCTTGGGAATCATCTCCATCCTCATCTTCTTCTACCGCTTGTCTTCCCTCTCCGTCTGGCGTCCACTCCCTCAGGAATTGTCTCACGCCTCTCGGTGATTCTCCTGTGTCCTCCTCAATAACATTTATGGTTAGCGCTCTTGATAGCCAATCCGCCACCAAATTCTCTTTTCCGGGCTTGTATACGATGTCCATGTTATATTGGTTGAGATACTCTTTCCAGCGTGTGACTCTAGCCGAGGAGTCTTTCAGCTTGCCTACCCATTGTAGAGGTCTATGGTCGTTATGCACTCGGAATTTCCTCCCGAAAACATACGGCCTAAAATGGTCATTAGCCCATACGATCGCTAACAGCTCCCTTTCCAGCGCACTGTATCTGGACTCCGCATCTGTAAGCCGCCTGCTGGCATATACTACGGGGCGATCCCCCCATTTCCGTCCTGGGATAACACAGCCCCCAACGCGTACTCGCTAGCATCAGTCATGATCGTAAATAATTTCGTAAAATCCGGAAAAGCTAATACTGGCTCCTCTTGCAGCCGCGCCATGCATCTCCGAATATTATCTTCCATTATTGGAGTTACAATCACCTTACTACCTTTTTTTCAAAAAATTGTTAAGGGGCACCAGATACTCCTCCATTTCGGGCACAAACCGTCGATAATAGTTAAGGGTACCCAACAACCTCCTGGTCGCTTTTAAATCTCAAGGGATTGACATTTTCCGTATTGCCTCTACTTTTTGTGTATCGGGTTTGACTCCCTCCTTTGAGATCGTGTGGCCTAAAAAATTTATCTGGTCTTGTCCTAACAGAGACTTCTCATTAGAGAGTTTCAGCCCAAATTGTCTCACCCTTTCAAACACACTTCGCAGATGCTTCACATAGTCTGCCTCTGTTCTACTGAATACCAATAAGTAATCCATATAAATCTGACACACCGCTTCATCAATTCCCCTTAGGAACTCGTCCATCAGTCTCTGGAATGTTATAAGGGCATTTTTGAGTCCAAATGGCATTCTCGTAAATTCGCAGTGCCCTCTCTCGAAAGTGAACGCTGTCATCGCCTGGTCTCTCGGATGCATTTTCATTTGGTGATACCCCGCTTTTATGTCCAGAGTACTAAATACCGTTGCCCCGCTCAACCTATCTAAGATGTCCTCGAACTTCGGGATCGGGTATTTCTCATCCACGGTATTTTCGTCTAGTTTCCGGAAATCTATAACTACCCGATATTTTTCTTTATTTTCTCCCGGCGCATTTTTCTTCTTCACCGCCCATAGTGGACTCTTATACGGTGATGTAATATCCACAATTATTCCCTGCTCTTTCAAGCTGAGCAGTTCTTCCCTGATGTGCTGGCGAAGAGCTTGTGGGTATCTTCTCTCCTTTACATAGCTCACCTTCTCGTGTTTGAACGGAATTTCATGCACTGTTCTTCCCGTCGCGCCCAGTGTGTCCCCTTCCTTAAAGAAAATATCCTCGACTTCTCTCCTCACGGATAATCTCCAATCGTCGGCTCTACTTATCGCTTCTATACACGCCCTACTGTCCTCCTTTCTTATCAACGCACAGCTCCTGTACTTCATTTTCCCTATTTCTATCGTCCATGTCTCCCCTTTATTTGTGATCCGCGTGCCCATCTTACCCAACATGTCACACCCTATAATCACCTGATATTCCATGGTCATTCCTCCCACCACATGCACCTTAAGGTTACCTCCCTTGGCCGCCCACCGCTTTAATCCTACCTCCACTTCTCCCTCTACGCTACATGGGCCACCCAGGGTGATTAACCTACAGTTACATACCTGGATTTGTAGTGTCCTCTCTCTCCCATACAGCTTCTCCAACATCCGGGTGTGTCCGCATTCCTCCTCTTACCTCTATTATAGGCAACCAGCAGCTTTCCCCTCTGATATTATGGTTGACTAGCGTGCGGTCACCCCTTGGCTGCCACTCTCCTCAGATCCTCTCCTCAGCTCGACGTCGTCCGTTTCCTCCGCTGCTTCTCCTCCCTCCTCTGCTCCTCTCATTTTCTCTGCTCGCTAGTTCGTCCAGTTCCTCCTCTGTCTCCGTAGTTGCTGCCGATTCTTCCGTGGAATCTCTTGGTGAGTCACTCCTCCGTGGCTGCATATTCCTTCTCCTTAGCCTCTGAGCATTTACTTCCATCGGCTCTCCACGTTGCGCGTCCCTTCTTGAGTACATATACGGACACTGCCTTGCAATGTGTCCATCTGTCCCACACTCAAAACATTTTGCGGAAACATTGTGTCACCAGGTTTCCTCTTCCCACAGCCATGACATTTCCTGTCTTCTTTCCTTTGGCTGGTTCTCGCCCTGCCTTGCAATGGTCTACGCTCGCCTCCTCCATGTTTCTCTCTACCGTTGTACGCCGCCTCTCTCCTTTTCCACCCCGTTGGTGTGCTCCTAGGCTTTTTATGGAATACCCTATTCCATCCTGGTTCGTCAATTTCTACTCGGGTTTCTTCCTCTCTGGCACTAGAGTCCACCATCTCCTGGGCACATTCGACAAACGAGCGCTCTCTAGGTAATCCTTCCTTCTTTCCGGTTTCTCTCCCTAGTTGCACCTTGAGGATGGTAGACAAGAAGGCCATCGTAGCCTCTACTTCCGAGGCACCTGCAGTTTCCCGCATCTTCTCCGTAATGCGATTGTAGTGAGCCAGGAGTGTCCCAGCATACTGTCCATTCGACTGCCTTGGAAATTTCATCTCCCGAAACATTTGAAAGATGTCTTCTTCCATGGTCCACCTGCCGCCTCCTTATGCCTTCTTCAACCTTTCTTTGACGGTTTCCCACGGTGTCTCTTCGTCTGCTTGGATATGGTTCAAGATGCTTCTCTTGACTCTGCACACAAGAGCCGCCTAAAGGGCCTCCCCGTCACCGCCATTGACGAGGTTTTCTTCTGACTTCGCATGTATTCTCGCAATAAGTCTATCTCCACCTTTTAGAAAGTGATTTAACTCACCCCTTTCTCCAGTGAAGCGCTCGAGATCAGATACAGCCTTCCTCAGGTCCTGTGTCCTGGCCACCCTGATCTTCATCCACTCTATTGCATTCGCATGCGCCGCGGCTAAAGTTCCCTGTGGTAATGGAGGGATCTCCGCTACGTTCATAGGGGCCGGCTGTCTCAGGTCGAATTCAGGCATCCTCGTGAATTTTTTTCTGCTCGAAAAAAACGTACCTCTTTCACCGCCCCGGGTTTCGGCACCAGTTAAGCGTAGCGGGGTTGAAACACTTAAAAAAAAAATAAGTTTAAGAAATAACACGCATGAAGACGAAATCAAGATTGGTTTATTACTCCTTCTAATCCTCTATAAATACATTCTGAGATTGTTTACATCAATGCATTTGGTACTAACGCTAATACTGTCCCGCTCCGTACCTTAACTTATATATATATATATATATATATATATATATACATATATATTATTCCGTTTTTTCTTCTCCTAATCTTTATGTTTATTCACTTACGTTTCTCAAGGAACAAATGTAAATCATTTATTTACAGTATTTTTTATTTTTTAAATTTTTATAGTCCATCACTAATATACTTTACCTATAAAATTTATTTATATCATTTAGTGACAACTGTTGTTTTAGCTGCAATATTGTAGTATTGTAATCCTATTTGTTTTCGTTAATATACCCTAAGAGTTATGTATATAGTTATTTTATTATTTGTATTTTAGTTATTCTTTATTGTAATAGGTCATTTAGCCAGATTTATTTTTAATTTATATGAACAATATTGTTATTCTTAAGGGACCAAGTCCCAGAATAAAGATGATTTTCTATTCTAAATATTGTAATTGATACCAGAACAATAATAATAACAATTAGTTTATTTATCAATTTACTGATGATTGTTTAACATATATTAACAATAAAAAAGATTTTCTAACTTCTAAAATCTTGTGGACACAAGAGTTATTAATATATTTTATTGGGAAGAATCTGCTTGTAATATGATATTTTTTATGTATAAAACTTTAATTAAATTGAAAAAAAAATGAAAACTATATATTTTTTAAAGGTTGAAATGTATTATTTCTACTGATTTTAATGAATAGTGATGTTTGAGATATACTTAATAGTTAGATACTGCTTATCTATTACTATTAATCGTCTCTCTTGAGAAGATGCAGAAATAATAATTGTAAACAGATTTTGTAGTATTTTCCATTGAACTTTACCAATTCAATCAAAAGCAATTTTTCATCGTTAACTTTGACTTTATAGGTCCTAGCTATGTCGTAGACACGGCCTGTTCTTCGAGCATGTACGCCGTGGAACAGGCCTACAACGCTATCAGGCAGGGCTACTGCGACAGTGCCATAGTCGGAGGATGCAATCTTTGCCTCCACCCCTACGTGTCCTTGCAGTTCGCCCGGCTTGGGGTCCTGTCATCCGATGGAAAGTGCAAGGTCTTCGACGAAAATGGTATTTAAATTCATAATATCCATATAACATTGTAACGTTTAAAAGATCTCTCATAATTAATTTCACATTACTATTTTAGCAAACGGTTACTGCAGATCTGAAACTATTGGCTGTTTATTTTTACAAAAGAAGAGAAAAGCACGCAGAATTTATGCGACAATGGTCCACGTGAAAACTAACTGCGATGGTTACAAAGAACAAGGAATTACATACCCTTCTCGAGAAACTCAGCAGAAACTTTTAGAGGAATTTTATGAAGAGTGTATGATTGATCCATCGAAAATTGCTTGGGTTGAGGCCCATGGTACAGGAACAAAGGTAATCAGTTTTTATTTTTATTTTGTGTGTATCATATGCTGATATTATTACCATCCATGGATCGACTCCTAGTTCTCACGCTCTTTGTTCGTAAAAATAATTGAAGCAATCAGCAGGTTTCTTTATCTTAAAGGAAAATATAAGTATCAGGAACATTTAGTTGGGCACTTAAAAATACGGATCAATATCTATAATTGAGATCTTAGTTTAAAATAAAACACAGTCGCATTATAAATTTAGATCATGGTCTAATTGTTCGAAAAATCACCATTTTTAACTGTTTTTTTAATAAATAAAAAGTGTACATATGCATTTATATTTATTATAATACATACCAGTTTTTGGGGGAAAAAAGCAAGACATTAATGCTATTCAGTCATTTATCGTAGTAGTTTTTGATGAAAACCGAGTTACTTTTAGGTGATAGGATATCAAATCACATAATTTTTATACAAAACTATAGGTGATTCTCAAATTTTTCCCTAATAACACATTAATTAATATGGACCCAAAGCTAGTTCAACGAGAAAGTTTTCGTATAAGTGAGGTATCTGTAGTATAGTTTGAGGGTGATATAAAAAACGCAAATAATGTTTTATTTTTTAAACAGAACTTCGTTGAGTTCAGCTGCTCCATAGTCTTCTTTGAATGGTTTCAACTATAACAAACTTTGCTATCATTTGAAATAAATTTTATGTAGATTACTGTCGAGCAATTGTTAATTACTTAAAATGAATGTTTGCCAGTTATCGCTTTCTATTCAACAAAAAAAGTAACATACTTAAAAAATCACAAATCTTAAATTTCCTGCTTTTTAGCATGCATACCTAGTATGCATTAGTTAGTATGCATACCTATAAATACTAATTACAATCAGGCGAGAGAACACCAGGAGAATCCTGCGCTGCTCTCTCATCACTGGTACTAAAGCCAACGGAGATAGATCGAGAGCACTTTAGCCACAAACAAACAAAGGTCGTGTCTCTAGAATTTCCTATGTGGCTTTCCTTTATCTGCAAATGTTAAATTTTAGTTTAAAATTAAAACAAAAAATGAAATCTAATATATAGCATTTATACTTGTCTAAGCTTATCAGAGATTCTAACGTTTCTACCTGAGGAAAATGTTTTTTTATAAAATCTATTTTCTCTTGAGTGCCAACTGTTGTAAAAATTGTGCAGCCTTTGAACAATGCTACATGTATCGCAGCTTGGCCGACTCCTCCAGTTCCAGAGTGTATCAAAATAGTATTTCCTTTCTTAATCTTTCCCCTTTCTATAAAAGCATACAGTACCTACGATCCCAAAACAAATATATTTAAAAAAATTGAAATTAAATAATTTTAGTTATTCTATGTTATTCAAGAGCATCTTGTACCAATTATATGAACTGATTTTATTTTTTAAGACGTAAGATGGACGGGAAATATAACATAAAAACATGGAATCGTGAATTAAACGTTTTTTTTTTTTTTTTTTAACTTGTTTATTACAATCTGTCTCAAAGGACATTTATAATAGTGTTCTGAGATCACATTGACATTCTATGTACAATAAAGAAATAAATTATACAGAAAAATAATATATATATACAAGAAGTAAGTATAAAATAACCTAAAAAGAAATAAATAAAAAAGAACACATACATACCTATAAACACTATTTACAATGAGGTGAGAGAACTCCGAGCCAGGCTTGTCCCTCCAACTATGGAGGGAAAAATATGACTCCAGGAGATCCCTGCACTTCTCTCTCAACCGCTTCACTGGGGCTAAACCCAGTGTAGATTGAGCGAGAGTGCTTTAGCCACCTATACTCATGTCTTGAGTGGAGAATCTGCCCATTGCCAGAACTCCAATATTTACAATTCATAAAAGGTCGTGAGGCAACTTCCGTTTTAACCTTTTTGGAGGATTAGTGGGATGCATGGTGCTTGATAGGGATTGTGCAAGAGGATTTGGATGATACGTAAGGTTTTGGTGAAATATGGAAACATTTTGTGGAATAAGGTCTAGGACAAATATTAGATTAAAGTCATGGTGTAGGGTTTTGTTAGTTATATATAACAGAGCATCAACTATTTTTCGAAGGACTTTATATTGAATACGTTTGATGCTAGAAACTTTTGCTGTCCCCCACAGTTCAAGTCCGTAAGTCCAGGTAGGTTTCAGTATTGTCTTGTAGATAAGTATTTTATTTTCAATAGAGAGTTTAGATTTTCTGTTTAGTAATCGGTATAGTTGGCCGTATCGTTGGTTTAGTTCCCGTCATTTAAGTCTATTATGAGAGTTCCACGTTAGTCGACGGTCTAAGAGAAAGCCAAGGTACCGGATTGTATCTGAGAAAGGAAGCTGGATGCTGTTTGAATAAACTGGTGGACAGGATTTACGACAAAGGGTGAAGGTTATGTGTATACATTTAGATTCGTTTATCTTAATGCGCCATTTCTTACAGCACAGGGAGAGGTGCGTTTGTAGGTTAAATGACGCTGTTTTAGGATCTGAGTTGGTTAAAAGGAAAGCGGTATCATCAGCGAATGTTGCCAGGAGGGGCAGGAATATCTGCGGTTAAAAGGATGTAAGAGATGGGACCCAAGACGCTGCCCTGCGGAACTCCCGCCTCAATTAAATGACAGTCGGAGATTTAAGTACCACAGCGAACTTGAAAGGAGTCTAACTACCGACCTATCTCGCTCACAAGTGTTTTCTCTAAGCTCTATGAGAGAATGGTCTTAGCCCGGCTGCAGATATATTTAGATAGGGAAAATGAGATGTCAAAACAAGCAGGTTTCCGAAGGCACCGATGTACAACTGAGCAGGTGGCTCGTTTTAGTGAGGATGTAAAAGATGGATTCCAACGGAAATAGCATACACTTGCAGTATATGTTGATTTTAAAGCTGCTTTCGACAAAGTCTGCAGTAAAGTCCTTCTGAAAAAGCTCCTCAAAATGAATATTGGTGGAAAAATGTACAGAGCCATACGGTCTTTTTTGGCCCAGAGATTTCTTCGAGTAAGACACAATGGCTGGTTTCAAGCTTCAGATCTTTTAGACAGGGACTTCCCCAAGGATCTGTTCTGAGCCCCACACTTTTTAATATAATGATCGATGATTTAGTGGCTGTGCTCGAGGGAATACCCGGAATATCTGCTCTACTGTTCGATGATGATCTACTAATATATGCGACTAGTAGCAGCATAACAGCTCTCGAAGCAGCAATTAATGAGGCAATGATAAAACTTTTTACCTGGACCATATCAAATGAAATGGAAGTGAACACCCAGAATACTGACTTTCAACTGTTCACGTTATCACTCAAAGTGCACGAGCTGAAAGTCATATGTAATAATGTTCCCTTGCCAAGAACCTATGCAGGCAAATACCTGAGAGCTAGGTTAGACAACAAAATAAATTGGAACAGCCAAATTGAAGATATAATGGAAAAGGGAGAAAACAGGTTTAAGATTTTAAAACGCCTTGGAGGAAAGACATGGGGGGCCACCCAGGATGTGATGGGTCTTGCATATAAAACCTATGTACGCCCAGTACTGGAATACGGTTCTGAAGTCATCTGTACTGCGAATGATGCATCCCTGAAAAGACTGGACAACCAGCAGAACAAAGCACTGCGTTTAATTTTGGGCGCACTCAACTCCTATTGCAGCTATGCACAATAGAACCCCTTGCGAAACTGCATGAACAAGCAGCAATGTGTCTTCATGAGCGAATGAGAACAACGAATCCAGAGTTTTAGAAAAAATACAAAATCCCAACTCAACGGCTCAAGACCCAAAAATCTTTCATGCTAAAGGCGAAAGCTTGAAGAAAGAGAGCTAGATTGTGAAGAAAGGGAGCCATTTATACAGGCACAGTTCCCAATCCACAACCACGCGAGCAGGACAGAACTGCAACTACACCATAAGGGGGATAAAAAAGAAACACCAGAATATGAGTTAAAACCGATAGCACTGGAAACTATAGCTCAAAAGTACCCGCCTCAGGATTGGCTTCACATTTATACCGACGAATCAGCTGAATCAGCCGTTAAAAATGCTAGGGCAGGAGTTTACTCGAGAGAGTTTCAGTTCAGTGCTGCTGTGGATGAGGATGGTACGAATTTTGACGGTGAGATAGCAGCGATCCTCATAGCTCTAAGAACACTGTCAGGAAGGCAAGTTCAGAAAGCTGTTCTCTTTGTCGACTCGCAAGTAGCAATCCTCTCCATTACTGACGTGAATAAATTTATGTCGAGGGCTATCTTGGAGTGCAAATCCCTTCTCTACGATCTAACACTCCGAGGCACTAATGTGGTCTTACAGTGGATTCCGAGCCATTGCGGTATTCCAGGAAATGAGGAAGCGGATAGTTTCGCCAGGAGGGGAGCAGAATTGCCATAAACAGTCCATCCAAAATCCTACGATTCATTTCGGCGAATGGTGAGGATGGTAGTGAAGGATGAAACAAAAAATATGCACAAAGACAAGGTGGAAAGGAGACGTTATGGTTGTTTGATGGAAAACCCGATCCCAGCAGACCTACCAAGAAAAGATGCAGTAGCCTGGCCACTGGTCACGACTATCTACAAAGTCATCTCCACAAGACAGACGTGGCTGAGGATCCTAGGTGTAAATTATGTGAACAAGCGGAAATGGATGCAGACCACCTAAACAAATGTCCTGCTTTGACGGATATTAAGAATAAAACATATGTAAATGATTATATAAAAAAAATTAAACTTATATTGGGCAGCAAGATATCGGATGGTCGAATGACCAATGACTATGTCATAGAGAAAAAAATCAAAAAAACAATTAGGAACAGGCATTAAATTAATTTTATGATAAAACAATTGCGACAAAAAAAACTGATTAAAATAAAATAAATTAATATTATATGTTATACAATACGCAATGGCATTGTAAACCATAAACAAGCACGAAGATTAAGATAGAAAAAGATATATTTATATACAAAAATTAAATACATCTAAAATATACACAATCTTGAAGATGAAAAAAAAAATGGATGAAAACTGGATAAAAAATAAATGGGTACTACCAGCCTTGTAAATATTTCCCTCTGCATACGGCACACCCTCTATATTACAGAATAAATATTAATAACATTAAAAATGCAACATTTGCCTCAAATCGCGCGAATCACTCACTTCACATTTGCAGACTTTTGAATGTAGTAACGCGCAAACGTTTAGCCCATGGTGTAGCACCGCCTTAAAGTAAATGTGTGTCCATAAATATTATGAACCCAACCCAGAACCATTATGGATTATGGTAGAACAGGATTCAGGTTAATTTTCGAACATTTAATATATTATATTAATACAATTATGACCTCAAATAATTTAAATAGTATGTAGCTCACCAATAAGTTTTTAAGTTAAATTCTATTATATGAATTTGAATTCTCAATTGAAATCCCAGAGTCAGAATTTAGAAACCGATTTAGATCATTCTGGACTCCGAAAGTATATAATTAAAAATATTAAACTATTTTTTTTTTTAACTCTGCTATTATAGATCTGCAACAAAAATAAGTCGACTCAGGTAAAGTTCGTATAATTGTATTATTTGATATTATTGAATCGATTTAATAACTTTTTTATTGATTTATTTATTTATATGTACATTACATCATGTCAAAATGATAAATTCCATGTTTGTGTTTGCAGTAACCTTATACACGACATACTAGTGGTATGAATGTTTAGTAGATTGAAATCCATTTTATACAGTAGGAAAAACCTCATAAAAAACCTACATAAGATATAAAAGAAAAACTAGTTTATAATCCTTAAAATTACAAGAAAAACAAAATATAATTTATATACATAAGAAAACTATATATATAATTATACATACTTATATGCACACACATATATGTATATATGTATATATATATATATATATATATATATATATATATATATATATATATATATATATATATATAAGTTAAGCGTCGGCGGACTTCAGAAATAAAAAAAAATAAGGAAAAGGATTGAGATGCAACACTCACGGCTTCTGAATAAACACTGCTTTATTCGTTCAATAATTCTCCTTATATACAATTAGCATGTTTGTTTACATTACAAGATGGTATTAAGGCTGATATCGCTAGTCTCCGGTCTTTATCTTATATATATATATATATATATATATATATATATATATATATATATATATATATATATATACATATACATATACATATATACACATATACACACACACACACACACATACCCACCCACACATATATACACATACACACACATCCTATAAATATACACACACCTCCTATAAATATAATTTATATACAATTTATTAATTGGGGTGATAGAGTTTATTGTTATTTGTTTGTTACTAGAGAAGAATCCGTTAAATTGTCGTAAATAAACAAACAGATTGATTTAGACGTTTAGCAGTATGTGTTTAGTCCGTCAGTGTGTGTGTACCGTTTCAAAGATGTCTTGTCATAGTTCCCTATTGTTCGGATCATAGGGTTTTCAGACATTTCAGACGAAAAATCTCTGAGTTTTAAAATAAATATGTTGTTTTATGGTGGGAAGCTGTAACTCTGATAGCATAGTAGATATTTTGGTATACTCTGGATAATTGTTTATTATTCTCATACACGTGTTTTGAATCACTTCGAGTTTTTTATAATTAGTCTGGCATGCGTAACTCCATACTGAGGCAGAATAGGTGATTAAAGGACGGATTACTGTTTTATATAAAATCAGTTTATTTTTTGTATTCAATTGTGAATATCTATTAAAATATGGTGACATTTTTCTGATCATGTTTTTAGCTTTATTGCACTTGTTATTGATATGTTGAGTGAAATTTAGAGACCTTTCAAGTTCTAGGCCTAGATATTTCACAGAGTTAGACCAAGGGATCTGTACTTTTTTTATGAGTATATTATTGTTTATGCATGGTCTTCGTTTTGTAAAGATAATCGCTTCAGTTTTATTATCATTTTCCATTTTTAAAATACTTGCTGAGTTTTATGAATGGGGATTGTAGTCTGTTAGTTATTGTGTCGATTCTGAAAGAAGAGGTGTAAATAACTGTATCGTCTGCATATAAGGAGTATTCTAGTGAAGGAATGGAAGGGAGGTCAGAGATGTATAGGCTGAATAGTGTAGGGGAAAGAGAGGAGCCTTGAGGGAGACCTGCAGATAGGAAATGGAATGAAGAATGGACATTCTTTATTGTAACGCAAAAGAATCTATTGTTGAGATATGAGTGAAGGAGGTGGATTATGTAAGGTGGGAATTTATATAAAATGAGTTTATGAATAATGCCCTCATGCCCTACTGTGTCAAAAGCTTTTTCTATGTCTAGGAGGTATGCTCCTCCTACGTGCTTCTTTTCATTGAACGCTTTTGTAATATAGTCGGTCAGTCTGGCTAGTTGGGCTACAGTTGAGTGCTGTTTTCTGAACCCAAATTGCTCGTTACATATCAAATTATTTTGAGATATATGACTCAGTATTCTTTTTAAAAGAAGTTTTTCAAAAACTTTTGAAATTATATTAAGTAGACTTATTGGTCTGTAACTAAGAACATCTGCTGGGTCTTTGTTTGGTTTCGGAATCGCTATAATTTTTGCTGAATTCTTGAAGGAAGTTAGTCGACTGTTCTACATATCATGGGTAATAAATATTCAGGACACAGTCTTTTTTAAAATTTTATTTTTGCCATGGCAAAAATAAAAATTTTAAAACATACTGCTTCCTGAATATTTATCACCTATAATTTTTGCTGTTTTCCAAGCTGTCGGAAAATATCTTAAGCGAAGCATATAGTTATATGTCTTTGTAAGGAATAAAATAGCCTTTTTGCTTAATTTCTTAATGGCTATTGGGGGTATAGAGTCTAGGCCGGGCGATTTCTTTAGTTTTTAACTACTTTATAGCCTGCTTCACCTCTTTGAATGACATTGAAGGAAATTTATTTGGAACTGGTTCTTTGAAAAATCTTTTTACTGATTTTCTGATAGATTGATTGTGGTTGTTGGTACCTAGATCAGCCGAAATATTTGATGCTGATGTGAAATAGTTTGTCATTGCTTCTGCCTTCTCTATATTAGAATAGGCGAAACTGTTTGATAGTTTGATTGGTGGGATATGGTGGGGACGGGGACGATTCGAAAATTTTACTAATTGTTTACTACCAGGGGACAGTTCTTCTGTTAGTTTAAGCTTTCCTGCCACTTTAAGCTCCTCCAACTGTTTAAACGAATTTTTACATAGGCATTTAATTTGTTAAAGAGGCATTTATACTTTATATTCCTAATTAGCTGGCATTTTTTCCTGAATTTATTTTTTATAAAAACAAAAAATTGTAGTTAAGGAGGAATGTTGTCGGGTTTATATTGACAGTATACCTGTGGAATGGATTTTATCATGCCAGTTTTAACAGCCTCCATAAATTTATTGATGTTCAAATCTATATCGGAGTTATTTATTATAGCAGGGTTAATATCTAGATTTTTATTTACGATTTTCCGAAAATTTTCCCAATCAGCCAATTTGAACTTGAATTTAGGGATCATGCTGGTTTTTCTGGATTTATTTTCCAATCGAAAGATCACCGGGTTATGATCCGAACTGAAACATGGTACCGAGATGAGGCGAGAAATGTTAGAAATATTTTTGGTGAGGGCTAAGTCAATAATGCTAGATTTGAATTTTTTCTGAGTTGATAGGTAAGTTGGTTCGTTTGGAGCATGCAATTCTATATTTTTCCGTAATATATAATTTAATAATAATTTTAAATTTTTATTTGTGTTATGGCAGTTCCATTGTGAATTTTTGGCATTCAAGTCCCCGAAGATGAGTGTGTGTTTACCGATATTTAACATTACTCTAAGATCATATATATTTATTTTATTTGATGGAATATAAACTGCAACTGTGTTAATAACTTTGTTTTTGATCTTAAATTGAATTGCAGTCCCTTCGGCGTATTTTAAATTATCAATCGGCCAGTAAACGTGCGATAGATCTGAATGCACCAGTATCGATTTCATAGCTAGTACCATCCTAATCTCTGGAGTTTTCAAATAAAACGTTGCTTAATATTAATGTTGCTTTACTATAAAAAATGAAAATGACGTCACATTGTTAATTACTGTAATGCAGATATCAGCTGCATATACACATATCAACTAATTAATACATAAAGTAATAACTAATAAACGAATACTCTCCCGTCGTTTTCCCTTAAGCCTAGTGCTCATATGGAAACCTAAAATTTCACATAACATATTACCAACATTTTAACTAGTTTAACTTATCTAAAGCTCTAATAGTATTAATTAAAACATTTCTGACAGGTCGGTGATCCAGAAGAAGTGACAGCATTATATAACGTGTTTTGCAAAAACAGGAACGCTCCATTAAAAATCGGTTCAGTAAAATCTAACCTGGGGCATACTGAACCTTCATCTGGTATATGCTCTATTGCGAAGGTGATCCTTGCCATGGAAAGATGTTTGATCCCGCCCAATATTCACTTCAATATTCCAAGATCTGATATAGACTACTTTCACACAGGAGAAATTCAGGTATTCCGGATAATGACCAATCCTCCTCTATGGACCTCTATCCATCAACTCTTCACAAGAATAAAGAAGATGATTATTAAATGTGCATTTACTTATCATATAGGTCGTGACGGAACCGACGCCATGGGAAGGTGGTATGGTCGGTGTCAATTCCTTCGGTTTCGGAGGTGCCAATTGCCACGTCCTCCTCGAATGGAATCCCAACAGTAAGAAGAATGGCGGATTGCCAGAAGATGATATTCCCAGGTTGGTTAATATATCCGGTCGTACCGCCGAGGCAGTTGATTATATTTTAAAATATGTAAGTATGCACCGAATAATACGAAATACATAAAAAAAATACATCCTAATTTTTTTTGTCATCATAATTTTAGCTGGACGGAAATAATATTGATGTAGAACTGATTAAAATGTTTCACGATATTCATAAAGATGAGATTCCGAGTCACTTTTACAGAGGTTTTATTATATTGACTAAGGATAAGTCATTTTCAGATAAACGTGTTGAGGTACGAACAATTTTTCGAATTCTCATTCGAAAATATTATATTCATATTCTCATTCTTTTAATATTTTATATAACTAATTTTATTTTCATATACTTTTTTTAGTATTGCGGAATGAAGAAAAAATTTTATGCTCAGTTTTCGGCATTTTGTACCAACTGGAAGCCATTCGACAAAAGCCTTTTCCAATTTCCAGTTTTCCATCAATCCCTATTGAAGTTGAGCCAGGCCGTGTCCATTGACATACCATACCTAATAACTGATTCCAGTAATTCTATGACGAATCCAGTCGATTATTTTGTGGCAGTGGTTGCATCACAGGTATTCGAGTATTATTATGATGACGAAAGATGAAACATTCAGTAAATTCTATAACTAATGATAACATTCATATTTCAGATTGCTTTGTACGACCTTTTGACGTCCATAAATGTTTCGTTCGATGGATACTTTGGATTGTCTTTAGGAAACCTGGTGTGCGCATATGTAGATGGCTGTTGTACGGCAGAGGAGGCCATTCAAGCCGCATACCATATTGCTGTTATTGTAGGTTAGTGAAATAGCTTTACTACAACACTTACATAATAATCTGTGCTAGTTGTTACTGCTTGACTTACTAGTACGATGAATTGCTCATATATACATTTCTAAAAAATAGTTCATGATAAAATATTGTTGCAACAGCTTTGGTTTGAGGGTATCTTCGTAACTTTTTAGGGAACATCTTTCGATATTGTTTTTCTTCTAAAGATGTCTCCTGGAAGGTGAAGAAAAACAAATCTGGAAAAAAATCAACTTTAAATTAAACAAAACACCCTCCTTATCTTTTCCAATATTTGAAACAACCATTATTCGGAGTCGAGTTTTCTGTTAAGCAATGCATGTGGTACATTACAGTGATAGATTAGAGAAGGTAGATTTATATAGCTTTGGCAACATTGATTTGGGTTGAAAAGAATGAGAATAAAAATTGAGAAACATTCATGAATCAACTATCACCTCATACAAAACAATTTTTAAAAACTTTCACGATGTAACAAGTGTCATGGCCGCAAGTGCAGTATAACTTTCATGTCGCTCTGTATTTGTTGCTTTGTAATGTGCTCAAAATTCAAAGTTGTGGTGTAATACTTAATCAACAGTGAGTTAATAAACAGTTTTACACTTTTACGTTGATGTACACGCAGGTGAGGTACTATTTATTAACAATAAACAATTGATAGATTGGTGCTCATTTGGTTAGATCGAGAGGCCGTTAATTCCCTTACGTGCCTTATCATACCCCGATAAGCTCACGGCCAGGAGTTCTGTTTACTAACTTCCTTCAGTCATCAGGTCTTCAGTTCGAACCCAAGATATTATATTTACGTTTCCTTTTTTTTTTTTTTTTTTTTTTTTTTTTTTTTTTTTTTTCCTTTTCCAGAGACTGTTATATTTTATTTAAATATTTATTCCAAGAAATGTTTTATTTTATTTCTGATTATAGTTATGTATATAGTTTATTTTTTTAATAGTTTATTTCGTAATCTTTAATCTTTTTAACTGTCATATTTAGGAGTACATATATTTTTTTTTCTCTCTTTTATCATAATATGGAAGATATGAATTTAGATATGAGTTCGTCAAGTGAAGATTCGGAGGACGAAACAGATTCGCAATATTTAAAAAGACGAACACTTCAAAAACGTCATCGAAACACTCCTCCTGGGTCGGGAGCTAATTCACCCAATAAGAAAAAAAATAAATCAGCTAAACCTAAACAGTTAGCTAAGCAAAATAAACCTAAAAAGTCAACTGAACAAAGTAAATCTAATAAAACTAAACAATCAGCCGAGCATAATATATCACCACCTCAAACCAGAAGCAAATCAATTATCATAACATCAGAGCCAACTGCACCAACCACCACTAACACCAATAATCCTGTTCCCGTTAATAAAATATCAAGCAAGATTCCGGAGCCTCAAGAGTTTTCTGAGCCCGAGCCGCCACCTATTTTCATATCAAAAGTCGATAACTTCATTACATTTGGTCAAGAAATTGCCGGTCTGATTGGACAGACCAATTTCTGCTGTTTCTCCAGAGTTAATGATATCAAAATAAACACAAACTCTCGAGTAAATTACAAAGCACTTATAAATTACTTTACGTTCAAAAACTATGATTTTCATTGTTATCAATTAAGACAAGAAAAGCCATACCGAGTGGTGTTAAGAGGACTACACTCAAGCACCCCAATATCATTCATCAAAAGTGGCCTAGAAGAAATAGGTCATAATGTTAGGCACATATCATGCGTACTACACCCAACAGGAAAATATCCTTTACCACTATTTTTCGTCGATTTAGAGCCTGCCAGCAATAACATCGAAATTTTTCAAGTGAAGAGGCTTATATATTCCACCATTAAATTTGAAGAGCCTAGACAAAAGCCTATAATAGTGCAATGCACTAAGTGCCAAGACTTGAGGCATACAAAGACTTATTGCTATCACCAGGCCAGGTGTGTGAAATGTGCCGGCCCCCTCGCATCTGACACTTGTCAGAGACCTCGAAACCTGCCTGCGAAATGTTCCCTTTGTGGTGAAGAACATCCAGCAAACTGAAAACAACACAAAGGATGCAAAGTTTATAAACATTTTTATAAGCAGAGAGCTCAGGACATTGCCTCGAAAAGCGTAAAACTGAACCAAGAAACTGTCATCCATCTACCTGAAATTGATAATCTGTCAAATTTTCCTGAATTGCCAAAAAAGGCTACTCAAAATACACAGCTAGCGTCTACTTAAAAATAAATTGATCAACCTCAGCAGGACTTTAGAAAAACACCAATCACCATGAAGAAGCACCAGCCTCAAATTCAGGCGCCTCAAATCTCCCAATGCAAACCTCAATCTCACAATCCCCAATCCCATCCTCCAAGTCAACAAATTCTCCCTTATCATATACCCTTACGAGTCAAATTACCACCGCAGCATCCTCAACAGTTCCATCCTAACGCCCAGAAAAAAACTCCAGCACAAGTACCTTCCAATCTAGATCTACCTCGTGCACAACGACGGATCCCGCCCTCAGCTAACACTCCTAATCCACCGCAAGAACCTATCCTGAATCTAATTCACAATCAACATCCATCTGACCTAACCTCCATTCTATCATCCTTAGTATTGAACCTGCAAAATACTATAAAACCACTTATCACTCTTCTCAGCAGAATCCTGACCGAAATTCCGTTCAATTTCCAACGATGAGCACAAAGCCCCTAACTATCTTTTTATGGAATGCTAACGGACTAAGTAACCACCGTGACGAACTTGACTTATTTCTTCATAATAGTCACATTGACATTGCTCTACTGACTGAAACTCACTTCACTAAAGGAATACATTTCTACATACGTTACTACTTCACTTATAGAACCGATCACCCAGACAACACCTCCCATGCCGGTTCTTGCATCCTTATACATAAATCATTACCCCATTCCCTTATTCCTTCCACTCCAACTGATGCCATTCAATCAACTTCTGTAGTCCTTTCAACTCGCCCTTTCCATCTCACATTCTCAGCTGTATACTGCCCTCCTGGTAATTCCCTCTCCTATAACCTCCTTGATTCCTTATTCAAATCCCTCGGATCGCGCTTCATTGCTGGAGGAGACTACAAATGCTAAACACCAACGATGGGGTTGTCGAACATCCAACCCCCGCGGTAACATCCTATCACGTATTTCATCTTCCAACAATTATTCAATCCTTTCTCCCATGAGTCCTACTTATGGCCAACATCCCTCAAAAAGCGTCCCGATATCCTAGATATATTTATAACTTCTCAGATGTCCTCCTCACAAACCATAATCAAATCCCTTGACGACCTTTCTTCAGACCATAGTCCAGTTCTACTTTCACTACATTCGAGCTATGCTCCTAAACCATCACCTCCTAAATTGATTACAGGACGAGTGAACTGGGACCAATTTCGTGATGATTTGGAAAACAAACTAGACTTAAACATTCCGCTAAAAACTAAAGACGACATTAATGGTGCCATTGAAAAATTGACAGAATCAATAACAGACAGTATAAATAATAACACTTTTATCAATAAGTTCAACAATTCACAAAAGACTGACTTGCCACAGAACATTCGTATCTTATTGAAGGAAAAACGCAGAGCAAGATCGAAGTGGCATAGAACCAGATATCCAACAGATAAAACTCACTATAGCCAACTGACTAACAAACTAAAATCTGAAATTAGAAAATACTAAATTCAAGATTTACTAAATTTTTCTGAAAAACTTACACCTACCGACAAATCGCTATGGACGACCACTAAAAGGCTCCTGAAATTTAAAGACTGTAATCATCCACTTCTTACTGAAAATCAAACCTGGTCCAAATCCGATGAAGAAAAATCACAAATCTTTGCTCATCACCTCTTTAAAACCTTTAATCCACACCTTGATATTCTTAACCCAAATCACCTTGAATGTATTGAAGGACTGGATATCCCACTCCAAATGTCTCTTCCACCTAAAGCCTTTCATCCTTCAGAAATATACGACATCATTCAAAGGTTACCTTCCCGAAAAGCTCCTGGACACGACCTAATTACATCCCAGATCCTAAAACTGCTTCCTCGGAAAGCCATCCTATTCCTTACGTGTATATATATATAATGCTGTTCTGCGATCCACATACTTTCCTGACCCTTGGAAATTATCTTTTATCAAAATGATACATAAACCCAAAAAGCCACCAGAAAACCCATCCTCCTATCGCCCTATCTCCCATTTACCCATCCTAGGCAAAATCCTGGAAAAGCTCATCCTAAAACGCCTGCACCCCATCCTAGATTCTAATCACATTATCCCAGATCATCAATTTGGATTCCGCAGATCCCATTCCACTATCCAGCAATGCCATCGTGTGGTGGATGTTGTCTCCTCTGCATTGGAGCGCGGAATGTACTGCACGGGAGTCTTTCTCGATGTAGAACAGGCTTTTGATCGAGTCTGGCACCCAGGACTGCTTTACAAAGTCCGTAAATTTCTACACCCTTCATACTTCCTCATTATCCGTTCCTATCTAACTGATAGATCCTTCAAAGTAAATCATAATAATGCCTAATCATCCTTTTTTCCCAGCCCTCTGGTGTTCCTCAAGGTAGTATCCTAGGTCCTATCCTTTATACAGTTTAGACAGCTGATATCCCAACCCATTCTAACACTGTCATTACCACGTATGCCGATGATACATGTGTCCTATCAATTAATAACGACCCAACAATTGCATCCCAAACCCTTCAATCACACATCACAAACCTTGAAGAATGGTTTCAAAACTGGAGGATCAAAATAAATTCCAATAAATCCTATCAAATCACCTTTACCCTTCGTCGTAAACCTATGTCCTCTTGTCCTACAGTATCCTTTAATAATACCCCACTTATCCCTGTTGAACAAATTCGATACCTTGAACTCCACTTAGACAAACGTCTAACTTGGAATCCTCATACCAGACTGAAACGACAAGAAACAGCTCGACGTTTTCGACTACTGCAGCACTTACTAGACAAACGCTCTAAGCTCCCAGTCAATTACAAAAGACTCATATACATGACTGCAATAAGACCTATTTGGACTTACGGAATTGAGCTCTGGGGCTCCACTAAGCCATCGAATTCCTCTCGTATCCAATCCTTACAATCCAAAATCCTTCGTAAAATCCTCACAGCTCCTTACTTTATCACAAACAAAATCATCCATAACGACCTTAATGTTCCTTTTGTTTCTGACCTGGCCCAATCCAGATACCTTTCCTTCCATAAAAAGTTCAGAACCATCCTAACCCTCTCGTTTCTAACCTTGCTTCCTTTTCGATCCCTGACAACCCCCGAGGCGTCTGAAAAGAAGATGGCCTCGAGATCTCCTTTTGTAAATACATTTTTAGAGTGCTACCAGTGGGTAGTTTCTCAACAAATGATTTCATGCTATTAAATTCTTTTGTTCACATTTACTGAATGTATTTTTACTTGTAATACAGTTGTAAATATCATCAATAAAAAAACAAAAAAAAAACAACTTTCAAGCCATTTATTTATTGAAATATTAAACGCAAATAGTGGAAAAGGTCTATTCGACCAACCTCCATACTTCTTACAAACATATATTTAATTTTTAAAAAACGCCATAAGGTATAAATAAAACAGTTTTCTAAGTCAAACATTTTTTAAAAGTTCTGTCCGAAACCATGTTTTTGGGCCTTTCATTACAGTATTAGGCGTTTTGCGCCGCTGAATTCGTAATCAGTAATATCAGAGTACCGAATTACGTTTTTCAGGACAATCAGCTGGTAAAGGACATCAAAATGATATCACATCAAATCTATCTATGTTGTTCAAGTGCTTAGTCTCATCAAAATCAAAAATAATAGAGATCCTTAAAAAGGTAAGCTTGATATAGTTTTTTCTCCTGAGTAACTTTGCCAATCTCCAAAATAAAACTATTTATAAACTAAAATTGTAGACAAAGTGAGTGGTTAAAATATCAGTAAGTAATAAAGTGACAAATGAAGGGGATTCCAGTATAAATTGCTTCTCATCTAAACCCTTTCCTCTGTTTTTTTTAAAGCATTTAAGGCTTGTTCCTGACTAAGAGTTGTTATTTTAATAATATATATTTATAAAAACCAAAATGGCAACAGTTAAGTGAACGATAGTTTGGATTTGTGATCCTCTCCTATTAAATTTCTAGGCTCACATTTTTTATACCCACTATAGATTATTAAATATTCAAATATCTGCACAGGTTCAAGTTTCCCAGTAAATTGTTTACCTACCTTTTCAAATGACATGAAACTCCCTTAATTATTGCAAATCAGTTTTAATCTTATTTCTTTCTCAGATTTTTACTTCTGGTAAAACTAGAAGCCAGAAGTGGCTTAGTTCTTGTAACGAACGTAAGTGTAACGCTGATTTCATGTTCAAAAATTTAATTTTGAATAGTAATATCAATCTTAGAGATGTTAACACATTCCCTGAAGAAATCCTTATCCTCAACATGGGACCGAAAGGAGTGTATAAAAATCTCGATCAAGCTTCCATTGATATTGTCGATAACTGTGGAATCAACAGCTGCACTTCTCTGTTAGTCACAATTGGAAGGTAAATTTTTATTCATTCATTAAAAATTGTTATTAGTTGTTTCGATTGAGCCTGTTACTGAAAACTATTTTAAAATATATTAATTTATTATCGTAGGTTATGTAATAATGGTTCGGAATCTGACCTGTCCAAATTATACCCTGAGGTCTCATATCCCGTGTCTCGGTCTACGCCAATGATCGCTCCTTTAGTCCGCTGGAACCATGACGACGATTGGTATGTTACCTCTTACCAACGTCAGAAGAAAATCGGATCCGGAGAAAGAATAATCAGCGTTTCCCTTACTGAAGACGAATCAGAGTACATCTCAGGTCACGTCATTGACGGCAGAAATTTATTTCCAGCCACTGGATATTTAGTAAGTATATAACGCTTAATATATGCATGATGTAATATAATAATAATTACTATTATATTTTGATTTTGAAATTCATAGACACTAGTGTGGGAAACCATAGGACTCATGAAAGGTGAGCATTACACGGAAGTTCCAGTTGTCTTTGAGAACATTCGGTTTCAGAGAGCTACTAACATGTCGAAAGATGGTAAGATTATATCATTATTTGTTTTATTCTATTAAATTTTACTTTTAAACTATATATAACCATGAATTTATTTCAGGTAGTGTCGATTTCACCGTGATAATTCAGAGATCCAGTGGCAATTTCGAGATTTGTGAAGGAGGATCGGCTATAGTTTCTGGAAGAGTATGTGCATGTGAAGATATTAACAATTACATGGTTCCTGTAGATGTTCCAATAACAACTGACAAGGAGATGCAATATTCTACAAAAGACATTTACAAAGAACTCCGCTTAAGAGGTTATAACTACAACGGTCTGTTCCGATCTATCACCGGAATAAATATGACAGGTGATGAATATATATAATATAATTTATCTAGCAATGCTCAATCGAGTAAATCATTATCATCATAATCATTTTATCCGCTTTACCGCTTGCACAGTGTGGCGTTACGATTAGTAGAGTCTGGACCAGATGTCTCGTTCTAGGACCAACTATCTTCTCCTACTCCAGTCCCCATTCCGCCTTCTAAACGCCTCCTTAACACTCTCCTCCCAGAAAATGCTTGGTCTTCCTCTTGGCCTTCTTCCCTTCACTCGAGTCTTATACGTCTTCCTGGTAGTTCTTTCCTGGTTTATCCTAAGGAGTTGCCCGAACCACCTTAGTTTGTGCTCCTCTAAGATCCTCTTAGCCGGTCTAACTCCTAGGTTAGTCCATATGGTGGTGTTCCGTGTTCTATCCCTTCATGTCCTTCCTTCCACGAAGATAAAGCATATCCATGAATTGGGTCCTACTCTTGTGTTTCGAGGTCAGGGTCCACGATTCGGAAGAGTAGCAATGAATCAGGGGTAGGGAGGTGGCGGCCCCTTCGCCCGGTCATAGTACCGCAGATAGCCACTCGTCCTCTAGGTAGGGAGAGTAAGCTGACGGTCATACATTTACACAGATTATAGCACACTACCCTCACCCCCACACTACAGACCAAGATCAATGATAGTTCACACCCCAGGGCCACATCCCCTAGGAAGCCACCCTAACTGGGGAAGCTTGTCAGGAACCTATGAGGAGGCAATCCCTTTTTTTGCAGTTAACTTTAATTTATTTAATCCTAAGTGGGTATCATCTAAGAGATCTAGGATAAACCGCCTCAATTTGGCTGGTACAATTAATCTGTTTTCTAAATATAATAAGTCATTTCCTTCACTTATCTCATTCCGGTGTTTATAAAAATGAACCACTTCAGGAGCGAAAGTGGATTCTAATTTTGACGGCCGACCATTATAATAAAATTGAGCTACTTGTGAAATGTATTTTCAGCTGTAAAATTTATTGTGGCTTCAACACAATGTACTCTTTCTAGCATAGAGGGGTCATGATCATGATCAGTTTTGATATAATTGCGAGACAAAAATCAGCGATATACATGAATTTTCCGGGCAGGTACTTTATTTCAAACTGGTAAGGCAAAAACTTTAATCGTATTCGTTTTAATCGATTATTTACAATCTTACTCATATCCTTTGTAAAAATTGATGTCAAAGGCAAATGATCAGAAAAAAAAAACTGTAACACTAGGATGACCATAAATATATTTTGGAACTCGGTGAATGCAAAAACAATAGCAAGCATCTCCTTTTCAATCTGTGCATAGTTGCAGTCACAGTCTGTCATTGACCGACTAGCAAATAAAATTGGTTTAACTTCTTGAAAAAGAGCACAACCCAAGGCATCTTTGCTAGCATCAACTTGGATTTCTACTCTTTTAGCAGGGTCAAAGGAACTTAACAATGTTGCATTGCCAATGAGTTCCTTCAGCTCAAGGAACTTTTGATCATGAAATGAAGTCCAAGACCATTCAGATCCCTTTTTTAGCAGCACTCGGAAGGGAGATAAAACTTGAGATAGATTTGGTAAAGGGTTCCGTAGAAAATTTATCATTCCCAACATTTTCTGCAATTCCTTAACATTACATGGTGCTTTTAGTTTATTAATAACACAGATTCGATCTGGATCCGACTTATGCCCATTTTCATTGAATAGAAATCCTAAAATTTTTACTTCTTTAGCAAAATACTGGACTTTTTCAGAGTTGAATCTGATATTATTTTTTCTGTCAACCTCCATAACATCACGCACTATGAACTATAATTCCTCCTCCGACTCTGCAGTACACAGTATATCATCAAAGTAAACCGTGACACCTTGCAAATGGCCAAAATACTTTTGGTCAACTTTTGAAAATATTCGGGTGAAATAGATAATCCAAATGGTGCTCTAAGATATTTATATATGCTGAAAGGTGTACTGAATGAGCACATATTACTAGAAGCCTCATCTAACATTAACTGATGAAAACTCTGTTTCAAATCGAAAATACAAAATAACACTTTATATTTCTCTAATTCCACAAGAGTTTCATTCAATTTGTCTTTAATTTTAAATGGCACTCTATGAGCAGGACTAGATTTTGAAACAGCACCCTCTTTCAATTTTAATGAACACAAGTCAGGAAAGCAACTTAAACTCTCAAAAACATCATTATTTTGTTCCAAGAATTTAGAAAATTTGTAAATTTGAATGTTTTCAACTTTTTTTATTAGATTTAGGTCCAAACATGTTTGTAGTCCCAGAATTGCAAAGCCCACATTTTGATCAATAACTATAAAATCTGTTGTACAAGATTTATTTTTTTTACTAATTGTCAATTTAATTAAACCAACAGGTTTTATTTTGAATCCTCCAAATGCATCCAACACCGTGCTACAATTGAATATATTAGGGTTGCTCATCCCCAATTCATTTTTTAACACACTTCATGATAAAACATTAGTTTCAGCACCGGTATCTAACTTAAAGGTAATTGATTTACCTAACGTAATTTCTATATTTTCTAACCACCGTATATTTCTGTTTTTATTTATCTGATTAACTTATATGAAACTAATACTAATATAACCCAGTGATCAGAAACATAAACTTTTTCTACTTTTTTAGCACTATTGCACATGATTGCCCAATGCCCAACCTTATTGCATTTAAAACACTTTTGACCAAATGCAGGACAGCGATTCTTTGAGTGTTTCTGCCCACAACATATACAATCCATAAACCTATTCTTACTAGCTACAGACTTATCATAACTATTATTCCCTAATCAATGATTATTGTTACTTCTTACCACCTTGAATACTTCTAGTTGTTGCTGTTCCTTTTCCTCAATCACACGCAAATTGTTCATTGCTATCTCAACAGATTTACAAAATGAGATAGTTTTGCTTAATGTGTCTTCACGTAGCAAGCGTTCTCTAGTTGAGGACGAATTGATGCCCAAAACGAGCTGTGATTTCAGAAGCTTGACTTCTTGATCTCTAAACTCACATGAAGAAACAAGACACTTCAAATCTGCCTAAAATTGCTCAAAGGCTTCATTTGCATCCTGGTTTCTATTGAGAAACTTGAAAACTACCATTGACTCATTATTTTTAGTAGTGCAATGTTGTTCTAAGACTGATAAAATTGTCTCAACAGATTCTTTATCACTGGATGTAGTAGTAATTGATGAATAAGCTTTCAAAGCCTCATGTCCCATTAAATTTTTAAGTCTGGCAACCTATACTTCTAGAGGTTTATTGTATGTCTCTGTTGCCAATAAATATATCTTGACTCCTTCCTTGAAGCACCTCAAGTTACTCGCCACATTTTCCATTGAAAGGTTTAGCATACCAGGCTTATTAAAATCCATCGCAAATATACTCTTGTTAACAAATCACCGACCAAACACTGTACTTTAACCATTTTTCGACTGCGCCATGTTTTATGTTGGCTATAAATAATAAGACCGATTATTGTGAATACATTTATTAACCTGTAACTTATACATGTGACTGGCTTCATACCCAAAACCAACTATATCTCACATGGAGGTAACAACAGTGTTGCCACAGTATCATATACATTATAATATCCAAACATATTATAGTCATTTATTGTATTATATTTAACTTAAAAAAAAAACGAAACGAAATTTTACGAGGTACATCAAATGAAGATAAATTATCTGAATTTAAGATGAATAAATTAAGAGAAGGCCCGAGCGGTTCAGGAACGGTTCTGAACGGAACGAGACCGTCGGAGGTTTTCTTCTGATTGTTTGGAATGAAATCTTAGTCAGAATCTGAACGGTTTCAGGTTTCATTCTATTTCTTTCAAGTTCTAATCTGAGATCATTCCAGCGTCTTTTCGATCTAATTATGATATTTTTTACAGATGAAAGGGTCTTCGTGTGGTGTTATTTTCCGCTTATCTATATATATATATATATATATATATATATAAATGAATGTATGTCTGTCTGTCCGTCTGTTTGTCCTTTGTGCATTATTAAACCATTCATCCGATCGCCATGAAACTTTGGGAAGTTGTTCCGTACACTCCTGGGAAGGTTTCTGGCATAGTACTTCTGTCTTACGATAATTTTATATATGTAAAAAAAATAAAAATGTAAATGTTTTTCTGTTCAAAGCCGCAAAAAAATGTGTCGCTATAAACTGTAGCGCCAAAACGGCTTTACCGATTTTAACGAAACTTGGCTAAAGTCTTCCACTTGAAACCCTTTTAATTTATGTGTATAACATACTTTCCCGAAAACAAGCTGAAAAATGTTACGATGAATTCAATATTCTATTTGCCGATAACTAAAAAAGTACACAATTTTTATTGATAATACCCATATTTATTTGAAAGATTTCTGAATTGCTGACAAAATAAAAAAAAAATCATCGAAATCGGACGTTCGTTGCAGAGTTATAGAGTTTTAAACATTTACTGCTTTCTCTTCAGAAAAGGCCGTTTCCTTTTGCTTCCTCACTACCGAAGGGCGGCAAGCATTTTTTTCAAATTTTTTATTGATTAATCGAAAATTTTATAATTACTACAGTAATTGAAATTATCATTTGAAGAAGTTATATGATTCTCCTTATGTAGGTCAATACTATTATACGTTTTTTTAAAAAAAAAATTTAATTTAGTTTTATAAGTTCAACTCAGACTGTTTCTGATGATTATGAATGACGGCGTATTCACTCAGATGATTATGAATGTTCAATTTGAATCATGAGAAAAAAAATCATTAGAATTAGTTTAAATTGAAGCCATTTTACAGACAAATTTGTTTCCCAACTTTTTAAAAATGACAGATGTCCTTTGCTATTAATCTACTCATATGTGCTTTCTATTTTCTTTCTTTTTCATTCTGCCAGGCTAAGCCACAGCAGCGCGTGGCCGGGTAAAGCTAGTTTTAAAATAAATTTGATACAATTAAATTGTATTTTTAAGAATTAATTAAATTAGGGCCGTGAAACGGCTCTTATTCTATTGAAAAAAAATTGAAGAGCTTTTTCATTATTTTCAATAGTTTTTTTCAATTCAAAGAAAAAACTATGAATTGAAAAATATATGTTTTTATTATACCTATTTTTTATTATATTACTCTTATATTTAGCTAAAACTAACTGCTATCTTCCACTCATCTTCATTATATCCTCATTAATTTGATATAATGTATTTTGTAACACGATTAGGTTATAACGAAGAAATAGATTATGAATGAGTTGCTAGAATGATAATATTATTCCACTATTTTATTAATAAGCAATAACTAGCTGTTAAAAAAAAATATGAAAAATAAAATTAATTATTTCAGATAAAATTGCGAAGGTGAGATGGCACAAAAATTGGGTGGCTTTTATGGACAACATGCTTCAAATCCAAATAATGCTTAACGATACTCGTGGTCTCTTTGTTCCGACTTCCATTGAACGAGTGGTTTTGGATGGAAAGAAACACGTTCAGTCAATATTCTCTCTTCCAGAAGATGGTGACCAAGGTAAGAATCGAAGATAAACAATTTGTTTTGAGAAATAAAAAGAAAATTTTTCTTCTGCATATATAATAAACTATTATAGGCAAACAAATGACATAAATGCAAAAATAATAATAATAAAGGCAGTCATTTGGCTTCATACGTATCCAGAATTAACTGAAAACACTTAAATAGATTTTTATAATTGTCAAAATGAAAAGTTTATTTGAAGTATCGCATATTATTAGAAATGAAAATCTTTCATATCCATAATTAACAGTTATTTTGGAATTAAAATATAGATTTTTATGATTTAGTTCATTCAAAAATTTTATATTTTTTTCCCGAAGTATAGATATCCAAATTCCCTTAATATTATTAAATATATCGATTGAACGAGCTGGTCTTTGACAAAGTGATCAAATCTAAGTACATCGAAGGATATTCTGGCCTAGTTTAATAAAAGATAAAGAAACTAGAGATCAGAGAAGAGGACTTCCAAGAAAGGCAGAAGTTTAAAAAGACGGTAGACAAAAAGAAGGTTCTTGTGGTGGAGGGAGAATGGATGGAGTTGAGTAGAGGAGCAAAGAAAGGAGATGGGAGAGAAGATGAGGAGGTCTATGAAAGCTAAGACGTGATATACCTGTAATCCTTAGCTGGTCTATATTGCGATAAATAAATAACACTAAATTTTGTATTATATATATTTAATAACGCATTAATAATAATAAGTCTAGAATGAGACGGCAAGCAGTTCACTTAGTTCCTACAGATTTTTCTCTCTAACGAACCCTCTGTTATTTCTTTTTAATTTTTTTTATTCATCACGGTCAACCAAGTTTATTTACGTCCTTCATATTTTTTTTTTACGGCTTATTAAATTATTAAAGAAAAAGATGGTATTTCACTAGCTGTGGATTTAGGAGCGGCAATTAAGACCGCCACCAGTTATAGCTCGCTTTGTGAGGCAGGCAGTACGAGACGAGCTGGTACAAAGAAGAAAGATCAAAAGGGACTTTTCAACTCGAGACATTGGCTGGCAGGAAAACGACTCCCACCGGATATATCTGGGTGAAAAAATGACCCCTGCTAATATAAGACTGTTTTGGCTCGCACGTCAGAAGAGAGCGGCTGGTAAGCTAAAATACGTATGGTTTCGGTAGATAGACTGCGTTGCAGAAAAGGAGGTAGCCATCCAGTGATATACATTAACCAACCAAATGATCTAGAGGTTTTCTGCTGACCTTCTGATTTACGTCAACAAACAGATTGTATCCGTAAACTCCCAATTATCTTCTATTGTATAATACAGAAGCGTGCTGGGTTGCCCATCTATTACTATTATTATTGTTATTATTATTTCTCTATTTTACGCAATGTAATTTTTTTGTATCCCTCATATTTTTGAACCTAACTCTTTTTTGTTTTTGTTTTTTTCTCTTTTTTTACAGCCATTATTTACTTCTTTCCAAGTTTATTTTCACAGTTTTCTCTTACTTACAGCGCCATCCATCATATATATACTTTTCTCATTTCCGTTATGTCTAGCGTCTTAACTACTTGCCATGTTACTTCACAATCCCTTCCTGCTCAATATGACGAATTTCTCCAATATTTCACCCGTAATTTCTACCACATTATTGCAGTTTCTAAAACATGGCTTAAGCTCTATATCTCTTCCTCCTCCGTTTCCTTACCTGATTATACCTTCATCCGTCATGACCGGGTTTCCCCAACAAAATCCCGAATCCTACTTCTCCTAAAGAATACCGACCAATTTCCATTCTCTCTAAACTTTCTAAATCTCTGAAAAGAATAGCTCAATCCCAAATCTCTAAATTCCTTGAAAACTCAAAACTACTTGATCCTCTCCAATTTGGTTTTCGTCCTGGCTTCTAGACACAATCCACACTACTAAAAATTACCAATGACTTACATGCCGCAATGGACGTAAAAATGTTAACTGTGTTAATACTTCTCGACTTTTGACTCCATAGACCACTCTATACTCTACACTAAATTAAAATCTCTATCCTTCTCTAACAGCTCAATCCTTTGGTTGCAGTCTTTCCTATCCGACAGAACTCAAGCAGTCAGCATTCCAAACAAACCCCTATCTTCCTTCCTTACACTGTCTTCTGGAGTGGCCCAGAGTTCGAGCATTTCCCCTCTCCTTTTTAATTCCTATATAAATGATCTTTCCAAATCCATCTACCATTGTTCACATCATTTATACGCTGATAACTCCCAAATCTATTTTTCCTTTTACCTATCTGACCTAGATAGGATCAGTGCCTGGGCAAGTCTGAATAATTTAAAGCTATACGCGATAAGAACTCAGGCTATTATTATAGGTTCCAGTTCTATTCTTAAATCCAACTCCTTCCTTCCTCCTTTAGTCATCAACGATCATCATATCACATTCAGATCCTCCGTTAAAAACCTAGGAATCACCATAGACGAAAACCTCTCCTCGAAACTCCATATCACCAAACGATCAACACCCGAAATCCTTCCTACATCTACAGCCTCCTACAGTTCAAACCCGTGGTCCACTCCCAGTAAACAAGATCCCGTGTTTCCAACCTTTATATCCCTTCCCATAGAACTAAGACATTTGAATATTCCTTTATTGCCCGATCCACTGCCTTCTGGAATTCCTTGCCATCTGATATCCGCCATGCCTCTTCCTTGTCCTCATTTAAATATCATCTTTACCAATTCCTTCTCACATCCCAAAATGAAGTTATACAATGAAATAAATATTGTGAAACAGATTTTGACTGAGGTGAATGGTTGTTAAAATTGTTGAGTTTTAATTTTAAAAATCAACCCATGCTTATATTATTTTTTTATTTATTTTTACCTGATTCTGTTTTTTTTTCATTTAAATAATGTTTGTTTTTTTTTCAAAATGGGTGTATTTATTTATTTTAATATACTTTACTGAAGATACTGTATATATTCTTTAATGTTGATTAATGTAATTTTTGGCCAGATGTAGTTTTTATTTTTTGTTCATAACTGTTATTCATAAGGGACCTCGTTCCAGAATAAGGTTTATTTTCTATCTATCTATCTATCTAAGTATATTTACTGATATTCCAGATATCTGAGAAAGCGAAATAAATAATAATAATAAATATATATTACTATTTGAAAACTCATAATTGAACAATCAACAGAAATTTATTTTTAAAGTGGTCTCGTTCGGTTTGAACTTGATTAAATATAAGTATACGCAATAAAACCAAGTCCTTCCTTAAATTAGTATATATATTAAGCCTTACTCTATTTTGTTGTCGTACTTCTTGATGTTCTAAATCAATATCTTTAATTTAGCTTATAAAAATTGAAGAAGAAGAAAAGTAAATTTTATTCTGGAACATTTAGTCTCCTGAGAATAATTGTAATGAAAAAAAAGGTGACATTTGTCTGGCATTATAAAAAATAAAAAAATAATTGGCTAACATAATAATCTAACCCTAAAATTAAAATAAACAAAGCACAAGTAAACATATTAATTTGTACATAAATATATATGAGGGTGTTCTCATTTTTGTACTAGTTAACAATAATGATAGTAACAACAAGTAACAATAGTAAGAAACAATCAAATGAAGGTGATAGCTCTTAAATACGAATTTTTATTCTTTTATATATTCTTTTATTTTTTACGTAAAAAATATATATATTATATATTTTATAAGGAAGTTAGTCGACTATTCTGTATATCATTGGTGATAAAAATGCTGGACGCAGTATTTTTAAATTTTCTATAAATTATGCCAACGATACAACCCAAACTTGTGGGTCATCTTCAGGGCGTGGTTTGAGCACTGAGGGTGTTCTATTACTCAACCCACGTTGAGTACTTAAATACCCTCAGTGCTCAAACCACGCCCTGAAGATGACCCACATGTTTGGGTTGAAACGTTGGTATAAATAATAAAAAATTTAAAAAGACTGCGTCCTGAATATTTACCACCCATGATTATATATTTTATTTTTTATAAAATAATCTCAATTTTATTATTTTTTAGATATTTTTATTGAGAAAAAAAATACATTTTGCCTCAATTAAGGGCATTGAGTATTTAGGATGAATGAAGTACAATCATACCATATATACAATAAAAGAAAAACAAGATTATAACAAAATAAAATAAAACTTGGAGTAACAGAATAAATCAAACATGATACAACAATAAATAAATAAATAAAAACACATTCAAACTTATTTACAATATTTACAGTCAGCCGAGGGAGCTCCGAGTCGGGCCTTTTCCCCCACGTGTGGAGGACAAGGCAAGACTCCAAGAGATCCCAGCGCTTCTCTCTCAGCCGCATCACTAGGATGGGAATCCAGTGGAGACTGAGAGAGGGCACTAAAGCCACATACGCTCATGACTTGAGTGGAGAAGCTGGCCATTGCCAGGACTCCAATGACGTCTTTACAAAAGATCTCGAGGCCACTGCCGCTTCAACCTTCGAGGAGGATTGTAGGGATGACTGGAACTGGATAAGGATTGTGCTAAGGGATTAGGATGATGGTTAGGTTCTGATGAAATTTGAAAATCGGGATGGAATAACGTCAAGGACATAAGGGATGTTAAGGTCATGATGTAAGGTTTTGTTCGTAACATAATAAGGAGCATTGACTATTATACGGAGGACTTTAGACTGGAAGGATTGGATGCGTTTGATGTTCGAAAATTTAGTTGTCCCCCACAGTTCAAGTCCGTAGGTCCAGATGGGTTTCAGTATGGTCTTGTATATTAATAGTTTGTTTTCAATTGAGAGGTTAGATTTTCTGTTAAGTAGTCTGTATAACTGGCCAAGTCGTCGGTTAAGCTCTTGTCTTTTAAGTCTGGTATGTGGGTTCCATGTTAGTCTTTTGTCTAAAAGGAATCCAAGATACTGAACTGTGTCTGAGATGGGAAGAGGTACTGAGTTGAAAAGGATATGTGGACAGGATCTGCGTCGGAGGGTAAAGGTGACATGCTTGCATTTGGATTCATTGATCTTGATGCGCCAATTGTTGCACCATTGCTCTATTAGGGAGATGTGTCTTTGAAGGTTTAGGGATGCTGTTTCAGGGTCTGGGTGGGAAGATAGGATGGCGGTATCGTCAGCAAATGTTGCTAGAAGGGTATTAGGATGGGTTGGAATGTCAGCTGTGAAAAGGATGTAGAGAACTGGGCCCAAGACACTGCCTTGTGGAACACCAGCCTCAACTGGATAATAGTTGGAGAATTCAGTGCCGCAGCGGACTTGAAAGGAACGATTTGAGAGGTAGGATTTGAGGACTAGGTACAAGGATTGGGGTAAGTGAGTTTTGAGCTTGAAAAGCAAGCCATCATGCCACACCCGGTCGAAAGCTTGCGCTACGTCCAGAAAGGCACTAGTGCAATATTGCTTGTTTTCAAGCGCAGAGGATATATGGTCAACAACGCGGAGGCCTTGTTGAACAGTGGAATGTCTTGAGCGGAAACCAAACTGATGGGAGGGGATATTGTGGGTTTCGAGAATGGTAGGATACGTTTGAGAAGGATTTTTTCAAAGATTTTCGAGAGGATCGGAAGTAAGCTTATTGGTCTATAGGATGAGGTATTATTAACAGGTTTACCTGGTTTAGGGAAGAGGATAATAATGGAGTGTTTCCATATCAGAGGAAAGTGAGTTGTGCGGAGGGTACAGTTATACAGGTATGTGAGGAATATGATTGCTTTTTTGGGAAGTTGTCTAAGGATCTGGGAAGTAAGGAGATCGTGTCCAGGGGATTTTCGAGGTTTCAAGTTGTTTATAAGGAATTTGACCTCAGAGGGGTTGACAGCTTTAGGAGACAAGAGAGAGGAATCGGAGAAGAGAGGAGTTCTTTAACTTCAGCAGTGTGGGTGGGATGGAGTTTGGTGTGGGGAGTGAATGTTTTGGATAGCTTTTGGCAAATTCTTCAGCTCTAGTCTCATCTGACGAAGCCCAGGTTCCATCATCTCGTCGGAGTGGGTGGGAAATAGATTGGTATTTAAGGATTTTTTCCAAAGGGAGTTGTCATCGGTGGAGAGGAAAGAAAGGTAGGAATTGTAGGATTGGGATCTAAAGGTCGTCAGTTCTTTTTTAACCTGTTTGGAATAGTAATTATATAATTTCCGATCATCAGGATGCCTGGTTATTTGTCAGAGGGTCCTAGATTGGCGTTTGGATTTAATAAGGTCAGTAAGGTTTTGGGGCAAGGGATTCTTTTTGAGGGATTTTTTGGAGGGGAGTGGTGAGGTTGCAGTCCAGACTGCTTGTTGGATCAAAGTGAGTTGCATTATCTAGGTCTTCAGAGGTTTTTAGGGGTACTCTGAGGTCTATTGCATCTGTTATTGTTTGGCGGAAAAAGTTCCAGTTGACAGGGCCTCTGATGAATGTGGGAGGAGATAATTTGGGGATAGGCTATGCGGAAAGGGTTAGGTTTAGCGGACTATGGTCTGAGGAGGTAATCGAGCGTTTGCCCTGAATTTAGTGGCCCTAGACCTTTGTGAATGGAGAAGTCAAGGAGGTCAGGATTACGGTTAGGATCTGTTGGCCAGTATGTAGGAGTATCAGGAGAAAGGATGTTGCTATTATGGGAATTAAGAGCAGACAGCAATGTGTGGAATTGGTTTTGTTTCTAAAATCGTTTGAAAATTTAGGTTTAAAAATTTAGTTGTGGGTGGGATGTTTATTTTGGGGAAGTAGCCTTGAAATGTAGTTAACGGTCAATTCTTTCCTTCTAAATAAAAGAGGGGGTATTCCGTCCTTAGGGCAGAGACTAAGGATGAGGGTTGTTCGAAATGCGCCAGTTGCTATCCCAATGCCTGTATGGTGGACCTTATCGAGTTTTTTAGGATCTGATAGCGGGCAGAACCGTATATAAAGCACCCATAGTCTAATTTCGAACAAAGTAGAGCTTGAAGATCATTTCCGCTTTTTAGGATTGGGATGACCACTGAATCAAGCCATTAATTCGGGAACTGTCCAGTGGACCAGACATGATTATAATAACCGAGTAACCATTCCAGTGTAATACCTGGGAGGTTCTTTAGCATGTCATAGTGGACCAGTTCAGGACCAGGGGTTGAGCCTTTAACAGTTTTAATATGTTTTTGAGTTCCCACAATGAAAATGGATGGTTGTAACATAATAATTCATAATTCATTTCGTCTATCTCTAGAAATTGGAGGTCGTAACATTGAATCACTCCTTTACTCTAATTTAAGCTATTGTGGGGAAAAACCTGAAACGGAAATTGGCCACCAAAATTTTTACATTTTAATAATTCTTCTGATTGTTTTCTGTTTTTGGTTTCAATAAGTAACGTGTCATTTCTTACCTTTTTCACATTTTTTAAGTCTCCTACCAAACCTGAAAGAAACTTATTTACTAAGAACGGGGATAATTTTTTTAAATTTTGGTCATCTGATCTTTCTATTATTAAAAACGATGGGCTAATTCGGATCGCACCATCCGTATTTTCGGCTTCGAATTTAAGACGACCCCGAGCACGTTTTCGTTTAACCTTTGGGTTATTTAAATCTATGGGGTCCCCCATAGAAATATAAAAAAAGTAATTAATAAAGAGAAAAAGAAAGAAAGAAAAAAAATTGATAAAATAAATATATCCTTATATTTTATAAAAAAAAAATTTATATCCTTATAGTAAATAACAAATAATAAGTGAAAAGTTATAAGAAAAAGAAATTAATAAATGATTTAATCTTATCTGTGAGCGACTGTAAAGGGACGTCTTATCTCTTCGAATGCTTACACTGAACTGGCTTCGACTACTGTAACAGGAAAAAGAGAAGTTTGGATAGTTATTGCTGAGATTTGTAGGAAATTGTGAACTGGTAAATTTTATTATTTAAAAATTGAACTTATTTTCTAAGCAAGAATAGATGTTACCTCGAGAAATATGAACCATGAAAATGATGGGTTAGGGGTATCAATTTAATAGTATCATCCCAATCCATTTATTTCTCTAAAAGTTTTCTAAATTGACTACATAACCTTTGTAAATTTAGGTATTTAACGTATGTTCTGTTGTTCAATACCCAGATCTCGCTGTCTACTACTTCCAAGAAGCGGAATTGATAAAATGCGGTGGAATTGAAATCTTGGGTCTGAGAGCTGATGCTATTCCAAGGAGAAAAAATTTATCTGAAGCTGTCTTGGAAAAATATCAATTTGTTCCTAATGTAACAGACACTGAGGTAATAATACATTTACTTACAATATTATCGTTTACTTATATTTTGCATTGCCTAAAGAACTTAGCCATTCTGGAAAATATCTTTTTTAGTACTAATTTATTAAATGAACCACAATACCAATTCAATAAAACTGTTATACGAAGTCGTTTAGATCATAATTGAGATTACACCTTAACCTGTCTTTCAAACAGAACCGATAGAAAATTAGGCTAGAAATTAAATTTAAGAAAATTAAAAGACAGAAAACTTAATTTCATATTGGCAATATGAATGTTTTTATTCCTTATCATTACAACCCATGAAGGGTCTTGGGTTCAGTACTTAGTAAGAGAGTAATGTAATATTCAATGAATATTGAAATTCCATAAATTCCAAAGTAGTATAAAACTCACATTACTAATTTTATATATGTAAGTAAATACCTGATATGTTAAAATTTTTTGGCTGAAATCGGCATATCTGAAGTAGAAATAAAAATAGAAATAGAAAATAACATTATTCTGGGACAAAGCCCCTTTAGATTAACTAAATAGTACAAAATTAAAATAATACATATGGGCTAAGTAAAACAATAACAAAAAAAAAAAAAAATAATATTAGTTAAGCAAGCTATATACAAAAAAAACAACTGTATGTACAAAAAAACTAAAAACTAGGACAAGACACTTAAAACTAAATTTATTGAAAAAATAAATAAAAAATACATTGAATTCTTATTTAAAATAAGCTTTGTGTTTCTGCTAACAAAGGAAAGACGAATCTAATCGTATAAAATGTCAGAGTATTTAAATAATGAATAATATATAAACACATCATTATCTTATTGTAACTATTGGTAAAGATTTAGTTGTTTAAGAATAAAAAATAATAGTAAAAACAAACAATAGATGCATTCAGTGGTATTAAAAGTAGGAACAAGTTATGATTAGTAATATGAGAAACATTAAATCAATATTAAAAATGAGATTTTATAACTTTTATTGCAGGTTAACCTTATCAAAACAATCAACATTATAATCGATACATGTCAATATATCTTAACACTAAAACATATTTTATATTATGCTAATTTCCTCCCTCCAGTTCCTTCGTAAGGAGAAACTCTAATACTTTAAACAAAAGAAAAACGGGTCTATATTTTAAATTTAAATGATAACAGAAAATAGTTGCATTTATCTGAAACTTGAAGGATAACAG
Organism: Nezara viridula; assembly: GCA_928085145.1. Lineage (NCBI taxonomy): Eukaryota > Metazoa > Arthropoda > Insecta > Hemiptera > Pentatomidae > Nezara > Nezara viridula. Next base: position 166,554,199 of record OV725078.1, on the reverse strand, counting down.
AACACTTTGCGTATAATTAAACGTTTATATAAAACAAAAAAAAAATTATCTAAATTGTACAAAACACATTAAAACTAATTACTGATTTTTAACGACGTGGAGTTTCTTGTTGAGCGCCGCAGTCAGACTCGAGACCTGATACTACTCGGGGTACACGAAGTTCTTCGAGATGTACCGTACGCGATCTGAACGAATATTTTACATCCCGAAAGGTAAAAAAATTATTCTTCCTGTTGGTTATAATTTTATAGGGGCCCTCGTAGCGTGCGACAGTTTTATTTCTCGCTGTTCTCAGCCGTCTGTACACAGTTGTTCCTAATGTTAGCGGACCCTTGCTATAAACCACGGAGCGGTTATTCGCGCGGTCCACGCGAGTCTGTTTTTCGCGAATTAGTTTTTCTCCAATTTTTTTCACGACGTCTGTCGTTTCACACGAGCTTGATATAATTTATTATTATTGGGTGTGATGAGAGCCCCTCTATCGCGTCGCCTTTGACAAAACGATTTCTACTTTTTTTTTTTTTTTTTTTTTTTTTTCGCCCTGCCTGCCATTGTTGCCATACGGGCTTTTGGCAGCAGTGGGTCAATACGTTGGGTTCTCGTATGACCACTGCGGCCAATAATCAACATTTATTTATCTTTAACAATAGGGATTTTTTCATTTATTTAACATAAAATCAAATTTGGTATACTGTGGTGCGGCCCGGTACACAGTTGTGCACTTTTATGATGGGGCCGCACCTTGTCCTCACCGCATCCGTCCGGTCCTCAGTCTTCTTCGTTCTCCTCTGGTGGTCTTCTTGCCGCTCCCAGGGAGAAATGTGCAGGGCCGATTGTGTCTCTCCACCCGTATACAAACTCCCTAAAGAGCGGGTAATTTTCTTCCTCCACTAGGCGGGGAAAATCCTGTTCTGTTAGGCTATACAGCCCTGTTTCCTTCAAGAGTTTGGCACGGCGTCCCTCCATTGCGGTGCAGGATACCAGGATGTGTTCTGCCGTCTCGGGGACTCCGCAGGGAGGGCACCGGGGGTCGATGTCCTTCCCATGGTCAGCCAGCTTTCCCCGGAACCCACCATGTCCTGTGAGAATCTGCGAGACCCAATAATCAGGGCGAACCCAAGTAGCCTTCAGTCTGTCTTGGACGGTTGGGAAGAACTTTCTGAGGGTGGATCCTTTCTCGCTCGTCACCCACCGTCTGTTCCACTCCTGGATGGATTCCTCCCTGACTATCTTCTTCCATTGGTTAGGGTTCTCGCAGATTCTTCTTCGGAGTCCCTCCGGTAGCGTATCCAGTCCCTGCCTCTTAATCTCGAACTTCAAGGCGTCCTCGTTGAGAATAAGATCCAGGGGCATCGCTCCGGCCAGCACCTGCACCGCCTCGTGGGACACCGTTCTATAAGCTCTCGTGACGCCCAGCAGGGCCAGGCGTTGTATGGTGGCCAGTCGTCGCTTGTGGTGTTGCTTCAAGTTTCGGCTCCACGCGGGGGATGAGTACCTCAGGATACCCAGGATGACTCCTTTGTATATTGTCATGGTTGCTGGGTACCTGAGGCCCCAGAAGGCACCTCCGATTCTTCGTAGGCCATTCATCGTCAGGGTCACCCTACCCCTTAGGTAGTCTAGGTGAGGAGTGACGTCGAAGTTTCTTCTGATTCGTACCCCTAGGTATGTCGCCTCCTCACCTACCCTGACCCTTGCACCTTGGATGTCCAGATTGATAGGGTGAGCCCTGTCCGTGGAGCCTCTTATGAGTATGGCTTGCGTTTTTGCAGCGGCCATGGTTAGTTTCCGCTTGGCGCACCACTCTGAAACTAGACTGGAGCACCTCTTCGCTTCCGTCTTTAGTCTGGCTCTGCTGTTCTCAGCCACGATTACCGCCAGGTCGTCGACGTAGGCCGTGGCAAGGAAACGTAGGCCCTGTTTTCCAGTTCCCCCAGCAACTGGTCGAAGACGAGCTTCCACAGGGCTGGACCTAGGACTGAGCCCTGCGGGCAACCCCTCTCTATTCTCCTCTCGACGTCGTAGTAGTTACCCTTGATCCTGACGGTTCTTTGACTGAGGTAACTGCCTACTAGAGAATAAAGGTTACTGGGGGTGTCGAGCTCTTGCAACCGCTGGAGTACGCAGGACCACCATACACTGTCGAAGGCGGAGGAAACGTCAAACAGTATCAGGAGGACGGACTTCTCCGCCTTCCCCTCCACATCCCTGCGCACTCTAAGCAGTGCATCTGTGGTTCCCTTGCCACGTGTCGAGCCGAACTGCCGCGGATGGCTAGCTGCATTGAGGATCGGTCTCAGGCTAGCGGCCATCATTTGTTCCAGGACCTTGCTGACGACCGGGAGAAGGCAGATAGGCCGATAAGCTTTAGGCGATTCCTTGTCCTTGCCTCCTCCCTTGTAGAGCAGTCTCAGGTCTGCAATCCTCCACTTGCTTGGGAAGTAACCCTTGTCCAAGCATTCATTCATGATGAGGAGGAGTTCCTCTTCTATGTGAGGGGTACTTTTCTTGAGGATCGCAGCGTCTATGCCGTCAAGTCCTGGAGCTCGGCCGATCCTCTGCTTCTCCACGGCCAGACGAATGTCCCAAATGTCCCATGGTGGGCATAGGTCGGTACCAGGCGGGTATGACGTGGTGCGTCTCACCATGCTATCAGCTTCGCTATTCTGGGACGGGTCATCCCTGGGGTAGGTGTAGTCCACATACATCGCTGCACATTCCTCGAGGATGGCAGCCTGGGCTCCAGCAACTCTGATAGCAGCCATCATCTGCTGCTGTCTTACTTTGTCCAGTGCTACCTGTATGGTATACCCCAGGGATTGTTTTCCGACTCCTGCACTATGAACTCGTCCCAGGATTTCTTCTTCTCGAGACGCACGCCGTTTCGGTACACCCTATACCTATGCTTCGCCTCCTCTCTGAGTGCAGGTCTTCTTTCCTCATCTCTGCACTCTTGGCACCTACGCCTAGCCCTGTAGTATTCTCGTTACAGCTGTGTCAGGGATGGCGTCCACCATGGGACAGGACGCTCTCTCGCCCTTCGGCGCTGGAGGGAATTTTCCGCTGCTTCCGTGATGGCGTCCATTAGGTTCGCCACCCGCTCGTCGATGTCCGCCGTTTCCTCAACGGGCACCCTCTCCTCCATTATTCCCTCCAGTGTACTGGAGTAGGTATTCCAGTCCGCCGAACGGGTCACGAACCCCCTCTCGCATATGGGGACTCTGCCTTCCTCCTCCACTACACTGAAGGCTATGATCCGGTGGTCGGAGCTCGTGTCAGACCGTAGGATCCAGTCAGCCACCCTCCTTGCCATAGCTGTCGTGGCCAGTGTCACGTCGATATTGCTACTCTGGCCCCTTGTTCCAACAAATGTGGGTCCAGAGGGCTCGTTCATTACGACGAGTTGACATCTCGTCACGAGTTCCTCTACCGCTCTTCCCCTGGCATTCGTGCTGACCGAACCCCAGGCCGTGCTCCAAGAGTTGGTGTCGGAACAGACTATCGTACTTCTATATCGCTGTACGACAGCCTCCAAGGCAGTAATATTCTCCTCTATGTCTGCCTGCCAAGGCGGCATGTATGAGGAGACTAGGGCAAAGGATATTCTACACCATTTGACATAACATGCCGCCTGGTCCGCTGTGGTGAAATTCTTCAGTTCCATTACGTCGAGGGCGGAGTTCACTATCACTATCGCCGCTCTGGGCCTCCTCTCTCCACTGCCCAAGGCGACCACCCTCGACCTCACACCAAACCCTACCACCACGTTGTTTCGGCACGATGGTTCCTGGATGACCATAATGTCCATTCCTCGGGCGAGAGCTCTCAATTCGTCCGCCACTACTCGTCTTCGGCCCATGTTGAGCTGCAAGATCTGGAGCTTATCCATATCTGGTCAGTTTGGCCTGCCTGACTATTATCTCCAGGTATATCGGGCATTCCCTGCTGCCCGCACAGTGCTGGGAATTTCTCCCCTTCCTATCTTGCGCCTTGCAGTTCCGGCAGCATGGGTACCCAGTGCCTGGGTACTCCCTTGACCTCCAGTCGGGGGGGGGGGGTCGCGATGTGGTCAGCCTCGCCTCCAGTCCTTGCTCCTTGAGGCGATCCCACTCCAAGATTTTGTTGGCCTGCACCAACCCCTCCGTCCTGACTAGGACCACTTTTCCATCGCTCAGTGGTCTAACAACTTTGGCGCTGACACCAATCTCCTGCAGCTCCTCCTCGGTTGGCAGCTGCTTGTGGATGTCAGCCATCGTCCACCCCTCCGTCACTCCCTTGAGCGTGATGAAGGTGTTCGTGCTGTCATTCTTCTGTGAGACGGGCACGCTGGCCAGGACGCTGGCAAATGTGAGCTTCTTCTCTGTGGTTTTATTCCCTTCTTTCTTCCTTCGACGCCTTTTTCCCACCACGCTCCACTGGGTTTCTTCGTCCCTCATGGGCTCCTCCACGGTTCTACCCCTGTCGGTCGGGACTTCTATCTTCCTCCCCATGCTCACTGGGGTCGCACCTATGTCTCCGGTTGTCCTCCTTTCTACCAACGGTGTGCCTTCGTTGGTAAAGACGTCACGGCTTGTCCGCACTGGTGTTATCCGCACTGGTGTTGTCCGCACTGGAGTTGTCCGCACATCAGTTCTATTATTTTCTACGAATAGGGCTACTGCCTCCATTCCAACTATTATGTTGGTTATTGCCCTAAATTTGGAATTAAAATAATACTGTATCTCTTTAGTCACCTTCTTCCTTGACAGGTAGTCTCTTAGCAAGTCCTGAATAATCTCCGCCTTTTCAATAGCACTTAGGGGTGGGGCACTTTCAATGCACGTAGGGCACTTCCTTGACAGGCTTTCTTCTTCCTGTAGGAGATTGTCAGTAGGTACCTCCTCCAGGTTGCCCTCTACTGTCGCCTGGGGCCTCTTCTCTTCTTTTCCTTCCTCCTCTCCCATTTCCAATTACACCTTGCAAGGCTTATCAAATTAATCTGATAACCTGAATATAGATTCAAAACTATTGAATTTAATATAATATAAACATAATAAGAATATAATATATAATTTTCATTATTTATATTATATTAATTATACTTATATTATATTTCAATTATATTTATATTATAATGATGTAGAGTTGGTTGACCGTTGATATGATATGAGAAGGAATTAGTCGAGGGTGCGGTCAAAAAAAAAAAAAAAAAATTAAAATATATAAATAATAATTTAAATTAAATTTAAATTAAATTAAATTTAAATTAAATTAAAATTATTAAAATTAAATTTAATTAAATTAAATTAATTAAAATTATTTATATATTTTAATTTTTTTTTTTTTTTTTGACCGCACCCTCGACTAATTCCTTCTTAAAATCTCATATATTTATATTATATTAATTTTAATTTAATATAATATAAACATAATATAAATACAATTTAGTAGATGTGTGAATTATACTCAGAAGTGGGTAAAATAGCTGGATGAATATGAGCAGAATGTCAGTCAGGAATGTCAATCACAAGCTAACCTAGCAGGCCACGTGGAAACCACGTGGTGACACAAAACTTAAGTTTTACCTTACTTCCAACGGCCCGATTTTGTCCAAATTTATAGGAGAAGTGCAACTCAATGGCCCGAACAAGGGTAGAATTACAGAACTCTTATAATAAGTCCTCCGGCTGAAAAAAAACAGGAAAACTAGTGGTTTCAGGGCCACGTGGGCGACGCTTGGTGTTATTGTCGCTAATATCACTGTTATTTTCAGTATAAACCCACTTCACTTTTACACGAAGCTGCACGGACACTAATTAAACAGTTTGAGAACGTTTAAACTAAACAACGACACTTTTCGCGAACGAAAACGCAGATATGCTGAGGAGCGTCCTAACCCAACCTCACTCGACGACTCCTGGAACACAACTCAAACGATTTCTACTGGAGATAAACCCGTCGCTGCATGTATTGTATTGTTGTAAGCAATCACTGCTCGCGGCATTGCGTCAAATGGATCCAAATTTCTCCCTAGTTTAAGTAATCTAAGGTGTTCACCTAAAGTGGTGTGTAACCTTTCCACCGCACCTCTACCTTTGATGTGATGGAGGTGTTTAGTCGCCAAGTGATGTCTAGCGTTTTACATTCATTTCGAATAAAGGCATTGTCAAATTCTCGGCCACAGTCTGACACAATTTCGTCGGGCACACCATAAATCGCGCACCATTGCAAAATCCCTTCCCATACTGCTCGGGTTTTTTTCTCTTCAATGGGATGAACCAAAGCGATTTTACTAAACGTGTCTAACATTGTTACCCATGATTGATCCTCGTTAGAATAAATGTATACTTGTATTAAGCGTAGTGGTTCTGGTGCGGTGGGCGAGACTACTTGTTTAGCTACCGGAGGTTGTCGATCATATTTCGCTCGCTGACAGACTTCACACTTTGCGATATAATCGCATACCGTTCGGCCCATATTTTTCCAGAGATATAATAATTTCAGCGCCCGCAGGCTCTCTTCCTCTTCCATTCCCCGGTGGTTCGTTTTGCCAGTGTGGTGATCATTGACAATTTTCTGTTATACTGCCGGTTCGGTGATTGTTTCTACTTGTCGTAAGCACCTAACGAGTGAATAGCCCATTCCTATTCTCTCTTGCCGCCATAATCTTTTCATTTTATCCACAATTGCACGATTTCTCACATAAACATAACATGTACGACCCCGTTGACTAAATTCTGAGAAGATTTTCTCTAACGCGTTGTCGTCTATAGATGCAGGTGTGTGGACAAAAATCGTTGATAACCTCTCTTACACGCTCGCGTGTATTTTCAGTCCCGGACCCTGCTTCGATTTTATGATAATTTGAAATTTTTTATCATTTATAATCTCGTCCACTTCGGGTATCCCTTGTGATCTGTCTATTGGTGTTCTAAGGATTTCCCCCATGTCAGGTTCGGTAGGTATGTCCTCTTCGTCAATTGCATTAACTACCAACTCCCGCGACAACTAGTCGGCGACCACATTGTCAACTCCTTTTTTATGAAAAACATGGAAATTATCCGCCGCGAGGCGTTCTTTCCAACGTGAAACACGCGCGAATGATTCCCTCAGAGTGTCTAAGGACAGTAGGGGTTTGCGATCAGCGACAGCTCGAAATGTCTTCCGTATATATAGGGACGAGAGTATTCTTTTGCCCAAACGCGTTCGATAGCGCTGTACTGACGTTCGGCGTCACTTAACTTTCGGCTTGCATATAATATAGGTTTTTCTCCTATTTCGTAATTCTGTCAAAATTCTGCCCCAATAGCAATTTCGCTCGCGTCTGTGGTGACTTTAAATGGCCTGCGGAAGTCGGGAAAAGCTAACAGCGGACGAGTGGTAAGAATCTCACGACATTTCTGAATACTCCATAATTGCTCCGGCCCCAATTGAAACCTCCTTCCTTTCTTTAATATTTCTGTTAACGGGTGAATTATTTCTGCTTTTCCTGGAATTAATTTCAGATAACCATACTTAAAAAATGTCGAACTCCGCGAGCATTCTTGGGTAATGGTGCATCCCGAATACCTTTTACACGTCCCTCATCAGGTTGTACCCCGCTGGGGGAAACTACGTGTCCCAAAACTTTAATTTCCTTTAGCCCAAATTTAGATTTTTCACGGGATAATTTGAGTCCGAATTCGCGTACTCTGTTGAAAACTTGCCTAAGATGTTCAATGTGTTCTTTCTCAGTTTTGCTGAAAACGATAAGATCGTCCATATAGACTTGGAAAAAATCTTCACCTAATACTCTCTGTAGCTTGTCCATGAGTCTTTGGAAAGTTAATGGGGCCCCTTTTAATCCGAATGGCATCCTGACAAATTCAAAATGGCTCCGTTCCCATGAGTATGTCGTTTTCCCGATATCCTCCTCCGCCATTCTAACTTGATGTTACCACTTTTGAGGTCCAGATTACTGAATATATTTGCTCCCGACTGTCGATCCAGTATACTACCCGAGGGAGAGGGTAACGTTTGTCTTTTGTTGCTTCGTTCAGCTTCCGATAGTCTATACAACTCGATATTTCTTTGGCTCACCTTCCTGTTCACCTTGTTTCTTATCAACTACCCATAAAGGACTATTAAACGGGGAATTGCTATATCTGATAACTTGTGTCCGTAACTCTTCCAATTGTTCTCGAATAATTTCTCTCATGGCTTGGGGATACCGCCTATCCTTAACGCAGATTGGGAATTTTGTCTTCAAGTGAATTCGATGTACCGTTTCCCCGTTGTTGGCAAAACTTCGTTTTCTTTATAGAATAAATCTTTGTTTTGTTCCACTAAATATGTAATTGCCTGTTTTGTACATTCCACGGCCCCGATTTTAATGTCTTCGTGATTTCCCTTCTTTGTAATTCGGTACATTCGTTTCCCTATTTTGTAACGCCACTCCTTATGGTTAACTCTCATCTTTAAACCCACTCGCTGTAGAATATCACAACCAATAATTAAATCATAACTTGGCATTAATTGCTCAATAATGTGGATTTTTATATGCGAATCCTGCTCCGTTAACTCACTAAGACACAAAGAGGATTCGTCTAAGGTCTGACATCTGCCGCTAACCGTGGATACTATACATTTGCACTGTTTATGTCCGATCCAAATACCCAATTTATCCGCTCCCCTCTTGCTAATTAACGAATTTGTACTCCCTGTATCAATCAAAAATTTGATTCCGGGTTCCTCTAATCTCGCCACGGGCAACCTAGTCCGATGTTTACCCCTAACGCTATTATTAATTATCAAATTACTCCCTTGGTCACCCCGCATGTCGCTGCACCCTCAATCAGTACGTGGGTGTCCCGCTACTACTTTCGATCCGGAAGGATCCTCCCTTCTATTGTAAGAAACAGTTTCCCGAAAACGCCAGACGGCATCTCGTAAAGTTTCATATGGAACTTCGATGGCATTAGCTGCATATCTAATGGAACGTCCATCATCAATAAGTGACACACCACGCGCAACATCCTCGGCACTAAGAGGCATTTTTAAACTTAATATTGAAAAAATTAAAAGCCGGAGACTAAGAAATGTGCTGCAAGAAACGGCACTGAACTAATGATACTGAATAAACATTTTGATTCCATAGAAAGTAAACATTGGAATCTAGAATCATTTCATTGAATTAAGGATTAAGGGTTATTGTCCTCTATATTAACATTCCTAATTGAAAACAAACAAAAAGATTACCTATTTATTCATTAAAAACAATAGATCAATCCAAAGCAGAAATATTTTTAGATGAAAACATGAAAAATCAAGTGGGTGGAATTTTTTGCCTGTCAGTGTATAAAAAAAAAATTATTTCATATTCAAAGTATCCATTCAATAAAATTTGTATTTCTGAGGGTTCCTTCTGATTTCTTAAGTAATAAATACATCCCAACGATGCCAATAACGTCAACGTAGGCTTTTGTTTTACGATATATCACTTCTTTGCCACCGATATTTTATCTTTCTCTGTTTTAATCATCTTGTTTCTTGTAATCTTGTAAGCAACAACAAATTTTTCTTCAGCCATTAGTTTTCTAAAGTATTCAATGTGTCGGTAAAAACCGTTACAATTCCATTGTATTATTTTTGTCATGTTTTATTTTTTGTTTTTTAGTGTCTGTATTGCCTGTTGATATTTTTGAGGATTTTTTACCGGATGTGTTCAGTCGTTCAGTCGGTAATTTTCGTTACATAGTCATAGTAGTTTCAAAATTTTTGCTGTCCATATTTTGGTGCCTCTATGATCTATGCGTCCTTTGATGTCTGTTAGCATCCTAAATAATCCTTCTCTGTCCATTGTGAATTGTTTTATAAGGTCTGTTGTGTTTGATGACAACTTTTCTATCTGAATTGTTTCGTACAGTAAGCAAATTTCTTTGAATTGGAGAGGGTAATTGTTTTAAATTACCATATCACGAATTGGTTCTAGTATATCTTTTGTGGTCGGTTTCGTTTTTTGTTGTGGGTTATTTTTTGCTTCAATTATTTTTTGTTTTGTACATAAATCAGTTACTTTTTTCTATGATGTTTTAAGAACGGCTTGTTTACCTGTCATAAAGATTTGCGTTGTCGATTTACCTTTTGTGGTTTTCGCTGTTGTTGATGAGCATATTTTATTTTGTATTGGTTTAACCTTGTTACTACCGTGGTTCGTGTTTTCGATGGATGTTGTGGGAGTTTCTGTTTCTGTTGTTCTATTAGTAGTTAACTAACTATTTTGATTAACTGTGTTGTTTTTTATAATTTCAGTTTCATTCGTAAGTTTGATTTGTACGTCAGTTGTCATTGGTTGGCGGGTTTGTAAACTCGGTTCGTCATCTATGTCGTTGGAATCATGACAGTTTGCTGCGAAATGTCCTGGTTTTCTACAAATGTAACAGAGTAAGATGTCCTCTGCTAAGAAGATTCTGTGAGAAAGACCTTCGTTTTGGATTAAAATTGATGTTTTTAGATGACTGATATCGTCCGCATTAATATAGATTTGTCGCCTAAAGCTCATTATGTTGCTTATTTTGGAATCCTTGTATCCTGCATTTAAAAATGAAATAGGTGAAAGTAATTTGATTCCCATTTTACTAAGTTCGTTTTCTATTACGTTATTTGGAATGCTAGGGCATACATTTGATATTATAATGCGTTTTGCTGAATTTACTAACCGACGAATCTATCATAACTAATGTATACCTGAATAGTAATTTATCTACCTGTTCCTTGTTTGACAGGTGAATACAAAAACGGTTATTAGAGATACGTGATGCAAACTTAATTGCATGAGGTTCTACTAAGTCTGCAATTTTTTCCACGTATTACTTCTGTTTAATACCTCTAATTGTTTGTAGAACAATGGCATACTCACGACTTGATGGTTTCTGAGTAGACGTTACTTGTGCGTAAGTTGGTTGACTTGTTTGTTGTTCTTTTACCTGGGTTAATTTTTTTTCATTACTTGTTTCAGTGTTTTCACTATTTTTTCTCGACGTTCCCACAACTTCTTCAGTTATACCCTGTTCTGTAACCCCTCCATCATTCATTTTTGCCGAGTTGCGTTTAGTAAACGCACACTCGGTTTACCTCTTTCGATTCGATTCCGGTGAAGTAGTTTATTATAGATTAGCATATGTCCCAGCTAACTGTTTAAAAATTTGTTCGCTCTTTATGCTTATAATCCGAATATCAACCATTCAATTCTCTGAAATTATTTATAAACTTTTATATAGGAATTGGTTCCAGCTGTTTTCAATAATTTTTTTTTAAAAAAATTCAATTTGTATATTGTATTTCATATAAAAATATTTATTAATTGTAATAATAATAAATTTTCCAAAAAAAAAAAAAATTCTGTATTGCCCCCCTCCCAATATGAAAGCTGCATACGCTCTTGATTCCTGATATGTTTCAATTGGTTATGTCCTAATTTAATAGTAAAAAAGTATTAAAATAAGTGTTGTCTGATATTACATTTGACAGTACATTTCTAATTTACTTTTGGAGTGGTTTATTCTTTCGCGCTGTTCACATTTATTTATTGTGTAAATTATGTTCTTCATATTATAATAACGGTTTATTTTGATTTAATGGTTCATGTTGACATAATTCTACTAAATTCAAAAATCTACTAACGCAATGTAAATAAATAAATAAACATAAAGCTTGTTGAAAATAATTATATTTTTATATAAGAAATATTCGAGATCTTTCCTTGTAGGGCATCGCTTCGCTAAATTTGTTTTATTTCTGGTTATCTTGCCCAATTATTGCAAAGGATTCATAGATTTAAAAAAAAAAATCATTAATTTCTTGAACTTAGTTATTTCTATATATATATATATATATATATATATATATATATATATATATATATATATATATATATATATATATATATATATGTGTGTGTGTGTGTGTGTGTGTGTGTGTGTGTGTGTGTGTAGTGATTTTTAATATTTTAAATACTGATGAAAAGAGGGACCACCTGATACGAGTGTATCTATTAATTTTCTTTTTTCTTTTCTTTTTTCCTAACCCTTAAAATGCTCTCGAGAAATGGAAGGACCTTGTTCTTTGTATATATTTGTATTATATATATTTGTCTTTCAAATGTGGGTCCAATGTGACTATTACTGACATTACTTGTTGATTCTAATTGCCTTTACTAAGTGTAATATCTTTGACCTAACGTATTGGGCCTTTGATATTCTGGAAAAACAAAACAATATTATATCTACTATCTACTATTTAAACTACCGTTCATAATACATCTCATACATACTTATTACATAAGTGAGGGGGGCAATAAATTTTTTTTTAGGGGGGGTTGGGCATCCCTACTGCAAAGTGCTTCTAATTTTTATTATTTTGGTATATAAGGCAGTGGATCACCTGATTAGAAGGTTGTGCTCTCAACTGATCTCTCAGTATTTGCCTATTTTTCAGCTGAATCTCTCTGATTTTTCATTGAATACATTTCACGTGTACATCAGAGCAGTTGATATTAATGTTTGATATATATTTTTTTTCTTTTCTTATTGTATGCGGTATAGTCACCAAGTGATGTCCAGGAAGGTGCCCAAGAGGACTGGGTCCGACGGAGTTTGTTCACCAGCCAAACAAAGAACTCGTCGCTGCCTACGAGAACCATCTCCATCAACAAAGTGAACACTGCAGAACCTCAACCTCAACCAGGTACCTCTTCGCAAGGAATGATTGAAGAATCCCCTTTCTTTACTCCAAATCCGTTCGAAGTGTTTCAAAATGACAGAGAAGTAATGGAGTCTGCAGCAATAACCAGGGAACCATGGCCTCCTCCGATATTTGTAAAAAATATCAAACGTTTCCAGCTATTGAGTACACAACTAAACGAAATCTGCTCCGGCAGTTATTCTTGCCTTAACAAGACCAACGATAAAAAAATAACACCAGATTCTGCTGAAACCTACCGAAAAATAGTGAAGTATCGGCCAGAAACGAATGCAAATTTTCATACGCACCAGCTGAGGCAGGTGAGATCGTTTCGAGAGTTGATCAGAAATTTGCACTCCTCAACCCCAACTGAAGTGATAAAAGAAGAACTAATAACGGTTGGTTTTAAAGTACGTCAGGTAACCAATGTTTTCAAGGAAAGGAGCAGCCTGGAGTAAAAAATAAAGTTCCACTACCTTTATTTTTCGTGGACTTAGAGCCATCACCTGGTATCGAGAAAATTATAAAATCAAGAGATTGTACTACATTATCGTGAAGATAGAGAAGCCGTACCCCAAGATGGAAATCGTGCATTGCGACAATTGCCAGGCGTATGGCCACACGAAGACTTATTGCCACCACTTGCCGCATTGCGTGAAATGTAGTGAACAACACAAATCAGCAGAGTGCACCAAACCTATACAAGATCCTGCAGTTTGTGCTCTATGCCTAGAGGGACACCCGGCCAACTACAAAGGCTGCCAAACTTTAAAGAACCTCAAATCCAGATACCAAAAGACCGGATTCAAGATGAGACAACCAGACCAAGAAGAGAACCTTCTAGAATTGTTAGTAATAATATATCATTCTCTGAACTACTTGGAGGTAAGAATTCAACGAAAAATGTCAAGCCCTGCAGCAACAACAACCTCAACCCCAACCTCAAAATCTCTTCATCATAATATACCTAACCACCAACAACAAATTCATCATATTCCTCCTCCTTCAAATGCAACAGATCTCACCAGTTTGTTAGCATCTTTCCTCACCGATTTCAAATCCCTTGTTACTCCACTCATATCACTCCTCATAAATCTCATATCTCACCATCCATTCTCCTTTGGAATGCGATTGGTGTTAGAAATCATACAGACGAACTATCTGCATTATTATTTGACAAGAACATTGACGTGGAACTAATTACTGAAACTCGACGAACCACTAAACAGCACTTCAAAATACCGCAATACCTGATATATCGTACTGACAACCCTGAAGGAGAGCACATGACAGTACTGCTGTCATTGTACACCAATCCCTCTCCCATCACCTACTCCCATTACCTACACACGATTTCCTACAGTCCACCGCTATCGTAATAAAAACCTTCTTCTTTTCGGTTACCCTAGCGTTAGCATATTGCCCTCCTAACCGATCCATATCCAATGCCAAATTCAGTTATCTCCTCAATTCCTTACGACATCACTTCATCTTGACATCGTGTAATTTTTTTTTTTAAACTTTTATTATGATATTTACAACTGTATTATTATGAATACATCAAGTAAATGTGTACAGAGGAATATTATCACATGAAACACGCTTGTTGAGAAACTACCCATTGGTAGCACTCTAATAATTTGTCTACATGAGGAGATCACGAGGCCATCTTCTTTTCAGACGCCTCGGAGGGTTATCAGGAATCGAAGAGGAAGCAAGGTTAGAAACAAGAGGATTCGGATGGTTATGAAGTTTATTATGGAAGGATAGGTATCTGGATTTGGCCAAATCGGAAACATATGGAACATTGAGGTCTTTATGGATTATTTTATTTGTGACAAAGTAAGGAGCATTGAGGATTTTACGAAGGATTTTGGATTGTAAAGATTGGATACGAGAGGAATTTGATGGTTTAGTGGAGCCCCATAGCTCAACTCCATAAGTCCAAATAGGTCTTATTATAGTCATGTATATGAGTCGTTTGTAATTCATTGGAAGTTTAGAGCGTTTGTCCAGTAAGTGTTGGAGTAAGCGGAAACGTCGAGCAGTTTCTTGTCGTTTCAGTCTTGTATGAGGATTCCAAGTGAGACGTTTGTCCAGCTGGAGTCCTAGGTATCGGATTTGTTCTACAGGGATAAGTGGGGTGTTATTAAAGGATACTATAGGACAGCAAGTCATTGGTTTACGACGAAGGGTAAAGGTGATTTGATGGGATTTATTGGAATTTATTTTAATCCTCCAGTTTTGACACCATTCTTCAAGGTTTGTGATGTGTGATTGAAGAGTTTGGGATGCAATTGTTGGATCATTATTAACTGACAGGATACATGTGTCATCAGCATACGTGGTGATGACAGTGTTAGGATGGGTTGGGATATCAGCTGTATAAACTGTGTAAAGGATAGGACCAAGGATACTACCTTGAGGAACTCCGGCAGATTGAGAAAAGAGGGATGAATAGGTATTATTGTGATTTACTTTGAAGTGCCTATCAGTAAGATAGGAACTGATGATAAGAAAATATGTAGGGGGAAGGAATTTACGGAGTTTGTAAAGCAATCCCGGATGCCAGACTCGATCAAACGCCTGTTCAACGTCGAGAAAAACTCCAGTGCAATACATTCCGCGCTCCAATGCAGAGGAGACAACGTCTACCACACGATGACATTGCTGGATAGTGGAATGGGATGTACGGAATCCAAATTGGTGATCAGGGATTATGTGGTTAGAATCTAGGATGGGATACAGGCGTTTTAAGATGAGCTTCTCCAGGATTTTGTCTTTGATGGGTAAAAGAGAGATAGGACGGTAAGAGGATGGGTATTCTGGTGGCTTTTTGGGTTTATGTATCATTTTCACTACAGATAGTTTCCAAGGGTCAGGAAAATATGTGGAACGGAGTACGGCGTTATAAATGTATGTAAGGAATAGAATGGCTTTTCGAGGAAGTAGCTTAAGAATGTGGGAAGTGATTAGGTCGTGGCCAGGAGCTTTGCGGGAGGGTAATCTGTGAATAATATTGGATATTTCTGAAGGATGAAATGCTTTAGAAGGAGGAGTCATTTGGAGTGGAATATCCAGTTCTGTTTCAATACATTCAAGCTGATTTGGATTAAGGATATCAGGATGTGGATTAAAAGTTTTGAAGAGGTGATGAGCAAAAATTTGGGATTTTTCTTCATCAGATTTGGACCAAGTTTGAGCTTCAGTAAGAAGTGGATGATTAAAGTCTTTAAATTTCAGGAGCCGTTTAGTCGTCGTCCACAGTGATTTGTCGGTAGGTGTAAGTTTTTCAGTAAAATTTAGTAAATTTTGAATTTTGTATTTTCTAATTTCTGATTTTAGTTTGTTAGTCAGTTGGGTATAATGAGTTTTATCTGTTGGATATCTAGTTCTATGCCACTTCGATCTTGCTCTGCGTTTTTCCTTTAATAAGATACGAATATGCTGTGGCAAGTTAGTCTTTTGTAAATTGTTAATCTTACTGTTAAAGGTGTTACTGTTTATACTGTCTGTTATTGATGTTGTAAGTTTTTCTATGGCACCATTAATGTCTTCTTTTGTCTTAAGCGGAATTTTCAAGTCTAGTTTGTTTTCCAAGTCATCACGAAAGTTGTCCCAGTGTACTCGTCCTGTAATCAATTTAGGAGATGATGGTTTAGGAGCATAGCTTGAATGTAGTGAAAGCAGCACTGGACTATGGTCTGAAGAAAGGTCATCGAGTGATTTGATTAAGGCTTGTGAGAAGGAAATCTGGGAGGTGATAAATATATCTAGGATATCGGGACGTTTTTTGAGTGATGTTGGCCAATAAGTAGGACTCATGGGCGAGAGGATTGAATAACTGTTGGAAGATGAGATACGTGAAAGGATGTTACCGCGGGAGTTGGATGTTCGACAACCCCATCGTTGGTGTTTAGCATTGTAGTCTCCTCCAGCAATAAAGCGTGATCCGAGGGATTGGAATAAGGATTCAAGGAGGTTATAGGAGATGGAATTACCGGGAAGACAGTATACAGCTGAGAATGTGAGATGGAAAGGGCGAGTTGAAAGGACTATAGAAGTTGACTGAATGGCATCAGTTGGAGTGGAAGGAATAAGGGAGTGGGATAAAGATTTATGGATAAGGATGCAGGAACCAGCGTGGGAAGTGTTATTTGGGTGGTCAGGTCTATATGTGATATAGTCATGTATGTAGAAATGTGTGGATGGGGCGGGGTGGCCGAATAGGCTAAAGCGTGTGTAACAGCACCGCTAGTTGCCTGGCAACCGGATAACAGAGATTTGAGATGATATAAAAAAGTACGAGTTCGCGTCCCGGTGCCGGAGGGGATTTAAAATTCCCCGCCCTCACCCCCCGGCCCGGGAAAATCCCGTATAGCCTAAAAGGCGAGGTAGGGAAGAACAAAAAAAAAAAAAAAAAAAAAAAAAAAAAAAAAAAAAAAAAAAAAAAAAAAAAAAAAAAAAAAAAAAAAAAAAAAATGTAGAAATGTGTCCGTTGAGTGAAGGGAGTTTCCAACAGAAGGGCAATGTCAATGAGATTGTCATGGAGAAATAAGTCTAGTTCGCCTCAGTGGTTGAGTAGTCCATTAGCGTTCCATAAAAGGATAGCTAGGGGCTTTGTATTCATCGGGGGAAGTTGAACGGGATTTCGGAAAGGAGCCTGGTGAGGAGGGTAATAAGCGGTTTGATAGTCTCTTGAAGATCTATCAGGAATGTTGAAAGGACAGAATTGATGTCGGAAGGTTTTTGGCTGTGAAGTGGATTTAGGTCTGGAGGATGTGATGGGTAATTTGTGCGACTAGGATTGCTGGAAGGGGGATGTGCCCGACGTGGGATGCGAGGAGTTGGATCTATATTCTGTTGGGCTTGTGATGGGAGGTTTACATTGGGAATAGGGACGGATGGAACTGGGTGTAGATGCTCTGGCGGGAGTTTGACCCTTAAGGGTAGATGATGAAGAGGGATTTACGGACGAGGAGGTTGAGGCTGAGGTTTAGCAGTTTTAGGCTTGGATTGGGAAGCCTGAGGCGCCTGTCGTCGAGGCTGCTGGTTCTTGATGGTGGTTTGGAGATATAAATTTCTCGAACCCTGTTGAGGATAGTCCGTAGCTGTGGAGATGGATGGTTAAGGCTGGATGACTTGAGAAGGTGACGATGGCAGTTCTGGGAAATTTGTTCCATCATCGATTGCGGGGGCCTCAGTGCCACTTTTATGATCAAGGCTAAGGCTTTTCAACGCCATATTATGTGATCTCAGTTTCAGAAGATTTTTATAAACTATGCAACCTCTGTAGCTCGCTGGGTGTCCCTCCCCACAAAGTGCACATATAGCAGCCTCTTGCCTTGGTTTCTGGCAAATATCAGACGGATGTGCCCCAGCACATTTGACGCATCTGGCCTGATGATGGCAGTAGGCTTTTGTGTGTCCCAAATTTTGACAGTTAGTGCATTGCACTACTATAGGTCTTTGTCTGGGCTCTTCAAAACGTACTATTGAATATAAAAGACGCTTTACGTTAAATATTTCCGGGTTGTTTTTTGCAGGTTCGAGATCTATGAAAAATAGGGTATTTTTCCTTAGGATGAAGCACGGTAGCTATGTTCCTTACGCTATGGAATATTTCATCCAAACCCATTTTGATTGCGCTTATAGATTGTTTCAGATGTCTTTTTTGATTTGGCCGATTTATTTTTTTTCTTGTTTGGTGAGTTACCCGCTGAACCGGGGCAGAGTTTCGATTGCGCTTTTGAGAGTCCTTCTTTTTAAATATTGTGAATCGGTCTCACTGACTTCGGAAAATGGTGTCTCTTCCTCCGATTCTTCACCAGACGTATGGTCAGGTTCCATAATGAAAGAAAAAAAAAATCTGTACCTGTTATAACACTAAAAAAAAAAAATTTAAGAAATAAATTCTTAAAACTAAGCTATTTACATTATTTACAGTTAAAGTAAGAAAAAATCGCAATATACATAATTAAACCAAAGTAAAAGTCTTAGAGTAAAATAAACAAATAGAATAAAGAGAGAACAAAAAAAATAGTTTATCAGTTTGGATACGAACTCGATATCACTCGAAGGAAGTTGTGTTAGTAAATAGAGCCTTGGCCGTATATCTTACATAGATAGGGCAAGACCCGTAAAGGGAATTACCGATCAGCTGTGCTGTCTCTACCGAACTAGTATCAATTAACTATTAAACATAATTGTTAATAAATATCTCTCACCTCAATATTTAATGTGAAAATGTTTAGAAAAGCTCACTGTTCACAAATTATAGGAGCATTATTTGCAGAATTAGCCAGTTGAGAAGGAGACAAAGACAGAGCCATGCAAGCATTCGACATCGTGTAATGAATGGCGCATTAAAGTGTATGAGTCGAAATGCAAACATATTACCTTTACTCTTCGACCTAATTCCTCTCCACCAGTACACTTTAATTCCATCCAGCTTCCTTACTCAGACACAGTCCGGTATCTTGGCTTTCTCTTAGACCAAGACTGACATGAAACCAACATACAAGACTCAAAAGACAAGAACTCAACCGACGATACGGCCAACTATACCGACTACTAAGCAGAAAATCTAAACTTTCCATTGAAAACAAGCTACTGATCTACAAGACAATACTGAAACCTATTTGGACTTACGGATTAGAACTGTGGGGATCAGCAAAATTTTCTAACATCAAGCGCATCCAATCCTTCCAGTCTAAAGTCCTTCGAACAATAGTCGATGCTCCTTTCTATGTATCCAACAAAACCCTACATCATGACCTTAACATCCCATTTGTCCTAGACCTTATCCCTCAAAAATTATCCAAATTCCACCAGAACCTTACATATCATCTAAATCTAATAGCACAATCCCTATCTAGCTCCAGCCATCCCTACAATCCTCCTCGTAGGTTGAAGCGGCAGTGGCCCAAAGACTTGTAAGAATATATAGGAGTTATGGCAATGGCCAGATTCTCCACTCAAGCCATGTATGTCTGGTTTATTTATTTTGTTAGATTGGTTTATTTTTATTTAGTTTAATATCTTTTAGTTTATATACAATTTACTTGAGTATTGTTATATTGCCGTTTATTATTTTTATTTATTGTATGGTATGAATGAGCTACTCTATATCACTATTACTATTGTCCTTGAATGTTAGATTGTAATATCTCAATAAAGAAGTTAAAAAAAAAAAAAAAATGGTGTGAATGTGGTGTCTATAAGTCTTCTTAACTGAGACAGATTCTAATTTTCTCAATAAACAAGGTAAAAAAAAAGTTTTAATATTAAAATTAATTAATTTTTTTCTATTGTCAATACTGATGCAAAGTGGATAAGTACGAAGTATGAAAATTAACTAAGTGAGAAAATTGACGAAATAGTATCATGTCGTAAATGAATTTCCAGAAATAGGAGCCGTGTTATAAACGTAGAATATGCCGTTGGAAAGCAAGATATTTTAGAAAAATAAATATATAATATAAAAAAAAGTAGAAGGTATTGCAAAGTGAAAAAAAACTAAAGATTGTGCTAGTTAATAATTTCGACTTTTATTTTATTTAAGAGAAATTAAATGGATTGACGAAGATAAACCGCTCGTATTATAGTAAGATTATTACATTTTCACATCAATTAATTACTCAAATCAAATTACTTTTCTTTATTGAATATTAATACATTCTGCCACATTGAAGGGCATTAATATTAAGGCTACATGATTCATTCACATAATATGTACATACAATTAATATCAATAATAAAGAAAAAGAAATATAAAATAAAATAAAATAAGTAAATTGTATGCCTGTGTACAAAAAAAAAAAAATGAAATAATAGATAAAAGCTAGATGAAATTAAAGTAAATAAATCACATTCACTATTAATTGTTAATATATATTTTTAAGGAATATAATATGGAGCAGATCTTAAGGATATTTATGCAGATTATTTTAGAAAATGAACTTACTATCAATGTGAAGGCTGTTGAAATTTCTAGTAAAAACAACAACGAAATCATAGCTCCGACTGTTGCGGATATACTTTCTGATTTACCCCTGATACAGGTAATTGTCACAGATTTAGACAATTTAATTCTAGAACTTATTATACCTAGTATTTTTAATATATGTATATATATATATATATATATATATATATCAGAGATTCGTTTATACAGTTTTAATGAATGGATGAAAAAATATTTTTATTCTGGGACTACAGTTTCCTAAGAATAATAACACTGTTACAAATTTATGAATATTAGTCTGGCTTGAGTTGAAATTAAACAGTATACAGATACAAGTAATTTTACATGTTAGCGGAAGTTTGAATGCAGAGTAGGTGGGTGGAACAGGAGTTGTTTGAAATAATTGGACGAGGATTAACGTATGGAGGTAGGAAGAGAGTTCCAAAAGGAGTTAGCACGAATGACAAAAGATTTGCTGAAGGAAGTAGTTTTATGGGAGGGTATATATAAATCTTTAGGTTGAGACCTGGTATTGAAAGAGTGGATAGAGTAGCGTAGAGCAAGGAGTTCCAGGATGTAGGGAGGGTTTTTGGTTCTGAGGACTTGGAAAATGAAAACACCAATTGACGTCGGGAAGTAGGATAAAGCCAATTCAACTCGATGTACCACAATGAGACATGTGAACGCCTGAGGATCCCGAAGATGTATTTTATGAAACAGTATATGAGTTTCTTCAGTCGGTTTGTCCGGAAAATAATGCAGAATTTTGAGTTTTCTATATAATACCCCTCTATATAACAAGCCGTTTACGTTTACTGACTGCCAGAAACACCAGTTAAGTCTAGGGCGAGAGCAGCAATAATGAGTGTACTGTTCAAGGATGGTTTAAAAACTTTCGGAAGGGAGACTCTCTTGATAACGATGCTCTGCGGGCTTTGGTGAAAGAAATCCACAGAAGAACTGTTCGATAACTTGCAGAGAACCTTAAGCTTAGCAAATCGACCATCGATGCCCACTTCAAGGCGATTGGAAAAGTAAAAATGCTTGAGAGTTAGGTTCCACCCAGATTAAACGACCGGCAAAAAAAACAGGGTTATGAAGTTTGTGCTATACTTCTTTGAAACAAAAACCCTTTTCTTTCCAGAATTGTAAATTGTGATGAAAAGTGGATACTTTAATTGTTATTACGACAACAGTAGACGTTATGGTCAGTGGCTCGAAAAAAGAGAACCAGCAGAACATTTTCCAAAGCCTCCAACTCATTAAAAAATGGTGATGGTTACTGTTTGGTTTGCTTCATTTAATTTGATACACTAAAGCTTCTTAAATCCTGGAAAAAAACATCAACGCATAACCGTATTGTGACCAAATTAATGCAATGCATCAAAAACTGTCACAAAAACTGTTGGAGCTGGGATATCCAACTCTGCCACATTCTTCCTACTCTCCGGACCTCTCGGCTACGGATACCTGCAGCACTGCTTACGTGAAAAAAATTCAATGGACAAAGTGAATTAGAAAATTCGTTGCTGGACTTTATCAATACTATAGATGGGAAATTCTATTCAGAGGGTATGGTTAAAGTTAATAGTAAAAGTTTCAAACACGTTGGCAGAAATACATTGATAGTAGTGGAGACTATCTTGATTAAAGAAAACAGTATTTTTTTTTTCTTTTTTACCAAAATCCTGCATTATTTTCCCCAGTAATCATCGATATAAATATATACATAAAAGGTTTCGTGCTGATGCTCCCTCCAAAGTTTAATCCGGATCCACTACTGCTAACAGCTACAGAATAAATGCTGTGGATTCTAAAATGTTTCATTAATTTATTCCAAAGAATGAAGCTGATTTAAAAAGAATTCACTTTTTAAAAAGTTAAGAAAAAAAGGTTAATTTTTATTTTATTTTCACACCACTAATAGGAAAGGTCAAATTTCCAATGTGCGCTTCTGAACACATCTTTACGCCCTCGAGTCCGAAAAACACTTTTAAGCCAGTCAGTCTTAGTTTTCGTACATGTATTGCTTTCCCGAGAAAATTCAAGTAAACAGTTATAAAGAAAAGAAAAAAATGTTGGGACTAACTACATTATATATTCTATTGGTTATCAACAAATCTTTTTAAACGCTGATTTTAATAATTGTTCACTTGCCCATTTACATTGCTTTAGTTCATACAAAATAAATAAATAAGCCGTACTCTAATGATTTCTCTGATTGGTTTTCAGGAAAATTAATCTAATTCAATTGTGTTTTTTAATGGACATATTTAAAATTGAAAAAAAAATTAAATCGGTAAGAAAGTAGTGTTAGTTGATAAATCCGATTTCTTATTCTAATTGGTAACATTGTATAGACTGACTTTACTCAATTACTCTTTCATTCCACATGAGGTGGGGGCCTATCTTTATCTTTCTTGACAATGCCTTTAATGTATTGTCAAGTTAATTTTATTAATTTGGCTGGATTTTACTATGTTTATGTATTATTTATTTATTATTTAACGTTTTTCTTAGATCTAAAGTAGCATTTAATAAATATCAATAAGCTAATAGGTAACTGCAGGACCCTTGCGGAAGACGAAGACCAGGTGTGTTGACGCAACACTAAGACCTAGACTGACTTAACTAAGTCTTGTCTTGATTTTTTCTTGAACTAAGTCTACGAGAAATTGAAGGCTTTGTTTTGGAATTTCCCAAAAACATCACAAAATATTTTCACAGCAGTTGAATTAATTAATAATCATTAAGTTATATATATTTAAAATTATTTAAATAGGCTATTTAAGACAATTTGCATATTTATCGATGTACAAAAATTCATATTTCAGACTGACATAACAGTACTAGGAAATCCGAATAACTATGAAGAAGCTCCACCTCCTGGAGTTACAATCGAAGACAAGGAACTTACTGGCATTAACCAGTCGTCATTATTAGTTATGCTAAATAATTTATTTAGCGAATCACAAGAAATCGTAAGTACAGTAAAAAAAATAATCGAGAATTCAGTTCAAGATTAAAAATACAAAAGGAAATTATTTTTCAGAGCCTGGACGATATTTTGAACGTTCTCAAACCAGAGGGTTACATCATAACAAGAGAATACATCAATACAAAAATTGAAAGTGAAAAAGTAGTTGTTCTCTGTTCCCACGTAGTGGGTTCGGAGAGGATGTTATTATTGAAGAAGGTATGCCTGATTATACTAAATAATTATGTGATTATCCTATAATAGTATCCTATGTACAAATAGTCGAAACTTTAATAACACATAACATTGGGTGAGTTTAAATATTAAGTTTTAAATTTTCTAAAGTACCCCCTTCCTTACCCAGCCAGTAGCCTGTTTGTTTTTACTTTCACTAACCCTATATATATGTAATATATAGTAAGAGAAAGTATTGCGATCATGAAAATTTTCAAATCTGAGTTTTCAACGGAAATACACGTTTTGAGGTCCCCTGAGTCTCAATAACCAATTCCCGCAAAATGGTCAGTGTGCATGCGTGCTCGCGCATGTCTGTGTGTGTGTGATCAGTCTAGCTCAAAAACAATAAGTTGTACGAAACTGATATTACGTATTTAAGATAGGTATATGCCTTAAATGTGACAGCAACGTTTTCGTTAAAATTGACTAACCGGAAGTGGCACTTTATTTTATAACTTTTGAAAGAATTTTATAATTGAAAAATGAAGAAAAAAGAAAAAATGTTTATTTAGGTCGAAAATGAATTTCCGGAAATATTAGTCAGAAGGTATACGTATAATATATCGTTGGAAAGCGGAGAATTTCAGAGAAAAACACTATCTAATATAGAAAGTCGTAGAAAGTAATGAAGAGTGACGAAGAATTATAAATACTAATTTGTGAAAACTAATACTATTTAACAGAAATCACACGTTTTCAAGGAAATTAAATGAAATTTACCTACAAAATGCTAACTTTTTGATTAACTATTTGAAATACTGAAAATTGAAATCCATAATCAAGGCAATGGCATTTTTTAATAAACTATTTCATATTGCTTATGTGAAAGAAGAAGTTAAACATAAAAATATTTCATGGGTGTATAAATCATATGTTCATAATCTTAAGTACATTTACTGTAGTTTAATAATTTTAGATCTGATATTATATTTAAATGATTAGGTATCAGCGTCCGTTTAGTCCTAAAAATCGTCATATAATCTTTTAGAAAAAATGTATTTTTTATTTTTTCCTTTTTTGAATAATAATACAATCAGACACTGTTGGAGGGCTATAAGTATTAAGCCGAAAAGTTCTCATTCATAAATTATATACAAATAATAGAGAAATAACTATAAATATAAACAAGTAAATAAACAATACTGATAAAAAAAGTAAATAAATAAGAAAAAATAAACAAACAAATAAAATAAGAAATATCCATTACCTTTATTCTAGAGATGGACAGTGCTCGATTACTTTCATGATTTGAGTAATTTTATTAGGAAAAAGTATCGAGTAGTTTCTGTACTCGGCCTGACATCGGCGAGTACTGAGAGTACTCACGCTGCGTCAATCATGATTTAGTTAAGTACAGAAAATACTCGCGCTGTTATATCGAATTACAGAAAGTACTCAGCCAAATTCCTACAAAGAGTACTTTTTATTTTTCAACTACTCCGTCATTATTATAAAGAGTATAAATGTTTTCTTTTATTTACTTCAATAATAGCGGCCATATTCGACCTGACCAACCCTAACCCCCCTTAATCGATATTAGACTAACCATCATGTTTTGGGGGTCCTTTTTATAAAGAAATACTATCGGATTTGAGATAGTGCCCCCGGGCATCGAATTTTCGATTTAATCGATACCAGGGCCGTATCCCGTCTATTATGTTTTGGGGAGCGCTTTTTAAGAAAATAATATCGAATTTGAGATTGGGCCCCGGACCCGACTTTTTTTAACTTTTTAGATTAAATCAATATCAGGGTCGACTATTATGTTTTGGGGGGCGCTTTTTATGAAAATAATATCGAATTCGGGATTGGACCCCCCGGGCCTAGACTTTTTTTAACTTTTTGGATTAAATCAATATCAGGATCGACTAATGTGTTTTGGGGAGCACTTTTTAAGAAAATAATATCGAATTTGAGATTGGGCCCCGGACCCGACTTTTTTTAACTTTTTGGATTAAATCAATATCAGGGTCGACTATTATGTTTTGGGGAGCGCTTTTTATGAAAATAATATCGAATTTGAGATTGGGCCCCGGACCCGACTTTTTTTAACTTTTTGGATTAAATCAATATCAGGGTCGACTATTATGTTTTGGGGGGCGCTTTTTATGAAAATAATATCGAATTCGGGATTGGACCCCCCGGGCCTAGACTTTTTTTAACTTTTTGGATTAAATCAATATCAGGATCGACTAATGTGTTTTGGGGAGCACTTTTTAAGAAAATAATATCGAATTTGAGATTGGGCCCCGGACCCGACTTTTTTTAACTTTTTGGATTAAATCAATATCAGGGTCGACTATTATGTTTTGGGGAGCGCTTTTTATGAAAATAATATCGAATTTGAGATTGGGCCCCGGACCCGACTTTTTTTAACTTTTTGGATTAAATCAATATCAGGGTCGACTATTATGTTTTGGGGGGCGCTTTTTATGAAAATAATATCGAATTCGGGATTGGACCCCCCGGGCCTAGACTTTTTTTAACTTTTTGGATTAAATCAATATCAGGATCGACTAATGTGTTTTGGGGAGCACTTTTTAAGAAAATAATATCGAATTTGAGATTGGGCCCCGGACCCGACTTTTTTTAACTTTTTGGATTAAATCAATATCAGGGTCGACTATTATGTTTTGGGGAGCGCTTTTTATGAAAATAATATCGAATTTGAGATTGGGCCCCGGACCCGACTTTTTTTAACTTTTTAGATTAAATCAATATCAGGGTCGACTATTATGTTTTGGGGAGCGCTTTTTAAGAAAATAATATCGAATTTGAGATTGGGCCCCGGACCCGACTTTTTTTAACTTTTTGGATTAAATCAATATCAGGGTCGACTATTATGTTTTGGGGAGCGCTTTTTAAGAAAATAATATCGAATTTGAGATTGGGCCCCGGACCCGACTTTTTTTAACTTTTTGGATTAAATCAATATCAGGGTCGACTATTATGTTTTGGGGAGCGCTTTTTATGAAAATAATATCGAATTTGAGATTGGGCCCCGGACCCGACTTTTTTTAACTTTTTAGATTAAATCAATATCAGGGTCGACTATTATGTTTTGGGGAGCGCTTTTTAAGAAAATAATATCGAATTTGAGATTGGGCCCCGGACCCGACTTTTTTTAACTTTTTAGATTAAATCAATATCAGGGTCGACTATTATGTTTTGGGGAGCGCTTTTTATGAAAATGGTATCGAATTCGGGATTGGGCCCCCGGGCCTAGACTTTTTTTAACTTTTTGGATTAAATCAATATCAGGGTCGACTATTATGTTTTGGGGAGCGCTTTTTAAGAAAATAATATCGAATTTGAGATTGGGCCCCGGACCCGACTTTTTTTAACTTTTTAGATTAAATCAATATCAGGGTCGACTATTATGTTTTGGGGAGCGCTTTTTAAGAAAATAATATCGAATTTGAGATTGGGCCCCGGACCCGACTTTTTTTAACTTTTTAGATTAAATCAATATCAGGGTCGACTATTATGTTTTGGGGAGCGCTTTTTATGAAAATGGTATCGAATTCGGGATTGGGCCCCCGGGCCTAGACTTTTTTTAACTTTTTGGATTAAATCAATATCAGGGTCGACTATTATGTTTTGGGGAGCGCTTTTTAAGAAAATAATATCGAATTTGAGATTGGGCCCCGGACCCGACTTTTTTTAACTTTTTAGATTAAATCTATATCAGGGTCGACTATTATGTTTTGGGGAGCGCTTTTTATGAAAATAATATCGAATTTGAGATTGGGCCCCGGACCCGACTTTTTTTAACTTTTTAGATTAAATCAATATCAGGGTCGACTATTATGTTTTGGGGAGCGCTTTTTAAGAAAATAATATCGAATTTGAGATTGGGCCCCGGACCCGACTTTTTTTAACTTTTTGGATTAAATCAATATCAGGGTCGACTATTATGTTTTGGGGAGCGCTTTTTAAGAAAATAATATCGAATTTGAGATTGGGCCCCGGACCCGACTTTTTTTAACTTTTTGGATTAAATCAATATCAGGGTCGACTATTATGTTTTGGGGAGCGCTTTTTATGAAAATAATATCGAATTTGAGATTGGGCCCCGGACCCGACTTTTTTTAACTTTTTAGATTAAATCAATATCAGGGTCGACTATTATGTTTTGGGGAGCGCTTTTTAAGAAAATAATATCGAATTTGAGATTGGGCCCCGGACCCGACTTTTTTTAACTTTTTAGATTAAATCAATATCAGGGTCGACTATTATGTTTTGGGGAGCGCTTTTTATGAAAATAGTATCGAATTCGGGATTGGGCCCCCGGGCCTAGACTTTTTTTAACTTTTTGGATTAAATCAATATCAGGGTCGACTATTATGTTTTGGGGAGCGCTTTTTAAGAAAATAATATCGAATTTGAGATTGGGCCCCGGACCCGACTTTTTTTAACTTTTTAGATTAAATCAATATCAGGGTCGACTATTATGTTTTGGGGAGCGCTTTTTAAGAAAATAATATCGAATTTGAGATTGGGCCCCGGACCCGACTTTTTTTAACTTTTTAGATTAAATCAATATCAGGGTCGACTATTATGTTTTGGGGAGCGCTTTTTATGAAAATGGTATCGAATTCGGGATTGGGCCCCCGGGCCTAGACTTTTTTTAACTTTTTGGATTAAATCAATATCAGGGTCGACTATTATGTTTTGGGGAGCGCTTTTTAAGAAAATAATATCGAATTTGAGATTGGGCCCCGGACCCGACTTTTTTTAACTTTTTAGATTAAATCAATATCAGGGTCGACTATTATGTTTTGGGGAGCGCTTTTTAAGAAAATAATATCGAATTTGAGATTGGGCCCCGGACCCGACTTTTTTTAACTTTTTAGATTAAATCAATATCAGGGTCGACTATTATGTTTTGGGGAGCGCTTTTTAAGAAAATAATATCGAATTTGAGATTGGGCCCCCGGACCCGACTTTTTTTAACTTTTTGGATTAAATCAATATCAGGGTCGACTATTATGTTTTGGGGAGCGCTTTTTAAGAAAATAATATCGAATTTGAGATTGGGCCCCGGACCCGACTTTTTTTAACTTTTTAGATTAAATCAATATCAGGGTCGACTATTATGTTTTGGGGAGCGCTTTTTAAGAAAATAATATCGAATTTGAGATTGGGCCCCGGACCCGACTTTTTTTAACTTTTTAGATTAAATCAATATCAGGGTCGACTATTATGTTTTGGGGAGCGCTTTTTATGAAAATAATATCGAATTTGAGATTGGGCCCCCGGGCCCAGACTTTTTTTAACTTTTTGGATTAAATCAATATCAGGGTCGACTATTATGTTTTGGGGAGCGCTTTTTAAGAAAATAATATCGAATTTGAGATTGGGCCCCGGACCCGACTTTTTTTAACTTTTTAGATTAAATCAATATCAGGGTCGACTATTATGTTTTGGGGAGCGCTTTTTAAGAAAATAATATCGAATTTGAGATTGGGCCCCGGACCCGACTTTTTTTAACTTTTTAGATTAAATCAATATCAGGGTCGACTATTATGTTTTGGGGAGCGCTTTTTAAGAAAATAATATCGAATTTGAGATTGGGCCCCGGACCCGACTTTTTTTAACTTTTTGGATTAAATCAATATCAGGGTCGACTATTATGTTTTGGGGAGCGCTTTTTAAGAAAATAATATCGAATTTGAGATTGGGCCCCCGGACCCGACTTTTTTTAACTTTTTGGATTAAATCAATATCAGGGTCGACTATTATGTTTTGGGGAGCGCTTTTTAAGAAAATAATATCGAATTTGAGATTGGGCCCCGGACCCGACTTTTTTTAACTTTTTAGATTAAATCAATATCAGGGTCGACTATTATGTTTTGGGGAGCGCTTTTTAAGAAAATAATATCGAATTTGAGATTGGGCCCCGGACCCGACTTTTTTTAACTTTTTAGATTAAATCAATATCAGGGTCGACTATTATGTTTTGGGGAGCGCTTTTTAAGAAAATGATATCGAATTTGAGATTGGGCCCCCGGGCCTAGACTTTTTTTAACTTTTTGGATTAAATCAATATCAGGGTCGACTATTATGTTTTGGGGAGCGCTTTTTAAGAAAATAATATCGAATTTGAGATTGGGCCCCGGACCCGACTTTTTTTAACTTTTTAGATTAAATCAATATCAGGGTCGACTATTATGTTTTGGGGAGCGCTTTTTAAGAAAATAATATCGAATTTGAGATTGGGCCCCGGACCCGACTTTTTTTAACTTTTTAGATTAAATCAATATCAGGGTCGACTATTATGTTTTGGGGAGCGCTTTTTAAGAAAATGATATCGAATTCGAGATTGGGCCCCCCGGGCCCAGACTTTTTTTAACTTTTTGGATTAAATCAATATCAGGGTCGACTATTATGTTTTGGGGAGCGCTTTTTAAGAAAATAATATCGAATTTGAGATTGGGCCCCGGACCCGACTTTTTTTAACTTTTTAGATTAAATCAATATCAGGGTCGACTATTATGTTTTGGGGAGCGCTTTTTAAGAAAATAATATCGAATTTGAGATTGGGCCCCGGACCCGACTTTTTTTAACTTTTTAGATTAAATCAATATCAGGGTCGACTATTATGTTTTGGGGAGCGCTTTTTAAGAAAATAATATCGAATTTGAGATTGGGCCCCGGACCCGACTTTTTTTAACTTTTTAGATTAAATCAATATCAGGGTCGACTATTATGTTTTGGGGAGCGCTTTTTAAGAAAATAATATCGAATTTGAGATTGGGCCCCGGACCCGACTTTTTTTAACTTTTTAGATTAAATCAATATCAGGGTCGACTATTATGTTTTGGGGAGCGCTTTTTAAGAAAATAATATCGAATTTGAGATTGGGCCCCGGACCCGACTTTTTTTAACTTTTTAGATTAAATCAATATCAGGGTCGACTATTATGTTTTGGGGGGCGCTTTTTAAGAAAATAATATCGAATTGAGATTGGGCCCCCGGGCCCAGACTTTTTTTAACTTTTTGGATTAAATCAATATCAGGATCGACTAATATGTTTTGGGGAGCGCTTTTTAAGAAAATAATATCGAATTTGAGATTGGGCCCCGGACCCGACTTTTTTTAACTTTTTGGATTAAATCAATATCAGGGTCGACTATTATGTTTTGGGGAGCGCTTTTTATGAAAATGATATCGAATTCGAGATTGGGCCCCCGGGCCTAGACTTTTTTTAACTTTTTGGATTAAATCAATATCAGGATCGACTAATATGTTTTGGGGAGCGCTTTTTAAGAAAATAATATCGAATTTGAGATTGGGCCCCGGACCCGACTTTTTTTAACTTTTTGGATTAAATCAATATCAGGGTCGACTATTATGTTTTGGGGAGCGCTTTTTATGAAAATGGTATCGAATTCGGGATTGGGCCCCCCGGGCCTAGACTTTTTTTAACTTTTTGGATTAAATCAATATCAGGATCGACTAATATGTTTTGGGGAGCGCTTTTTAAGAAAATAATATCGAATTTGAGATTGGGCCCCGGACCCGACTTTTTTTAACTTTTTGGATTAAATCAATATCAGGGTCGACTATTATGTTTTGGGGAGCGCTTTTTATGAAAATGATATCGAATTCGGGATTGGGCCCCCGGGCCTAGACTTTTTTTAACTTTTTGGATTAAATCAATATCAGGATCGACTAATATGTTTTGGGGAGCGCTTTTTATGAAAATGATATCGAATTCGAGATTGGGCCCCGGACCCGACTTTTTTTAACTTTTTGGATTAAATCAATATCAGGGTCGACTAATATGTTTTGGAGGGCGCTTTTTAAGAAAATGATATCGAATTCGAGAATGGGCCATCCGGGCACAGACTTTTTTTAACTTTTTGGATTAAATCAATATCAGGGTCGACTAATATGTTTTGGAGGGCGCTTTTTAAGAAAATGATATCGAATTCGAAAATGGGCCATCCGGGCACCGACTTCTTTTAACTTTTTGATTTAAATCGATATCAGGGTCGATTAATATGTTTTGGGGAGCGCTTTTTAAGAAAATAATATCGAATTTGAGATTGGGCCCCGGGCCCCGACTTTTTTTAAATTTTTGGATTAAATCAATATCAGGATCGACTAATGTGTTTTGGGGAGCGCTTTTTAAGAAAATAATATCGAATTTGAGATTGGGCCCCGGGCCCCGACTTTTTTTAACTTTTTGGATTAAATCAATTTCAGGGTCGACTATTATGTTTTAGGGGGCGCTTTTTATGAAAATGATATCGAATTCGGGAGTGGGCCCCCCGGGCCTAGACTTTTTTTAACTTTTTGGATTAAATCAATATCAGGATCGACTAATATGTTTTGGGGAGCGCTTTTTATGAAAATGATATCGAATTCGGGATTGGGCCCCCCGGGCCTAGACTTTTTTTAACTTTTTGGATTAAATCAATATCAGGGTCGACTAATATGTTTTGGAGGGCGCTTTTTAAGAAAATGATATCGAATTCGAAAATGGGCCATCCGGGCACCGACTTCTTTTAACTTTTTGGATTAAATCAATATCAGGGTCGACTATTATGTTTTGGGGGCCCTTTTTATGAAAATGGTAACGAATTCGGGATTGGGCCCCCCGGGCCTAGACTTTTTTTA